>VXBZ01006545.1:774275-807694 GCA_013399135.1 Heliornis fulica
GGGCGGGCGCAGCCACCGGTCCCCCCGCAGCCCCCGCGTCGCGCAGCATCCTTCGGACCGGATCGGAGTGCGTGGCCGCTCGCCCCCAGCCGCGCTCCTGCACATCCCTAAGTGGGTCAGAGAACCCCTCGTACCGGGGCTCACCGCAGTCACACACCCACCGCCCCGCCGAACGGTGATGGGCCGCCCCGGCGCCTTGAGACACCCCCCCACTGCCCGCGGGGCCCGGCACCAGCGTGCGGGCCGGGGCTCCGCTCGCCCCCTCGGGCGTCTCCAGCAGAGCAGTGGGACAGGAGGAGCGGGGCCGGGGCGGAGAACGGCGGGGTGGCCGCTTCCCACCGGCGCTGCGGGGGTAAAAGTTAACACGGGTTTCCCGGGACTGCTTTGCTTGGGGGTGGCTTTTTCCCCCAAAGAACAAGATGGAGAAGCCGGTGCTGTTTCTGTGCCATCCCATCCATTTTCTTCTAATAATCAGGAAAAAATAAAGTAAATCAGGGCAGTACAGTGATATATGTTATGGGGAACTTTCAAAGTAATCTGGAAAAACCTGCTACAACCCTGTCTGAGAGCGGGACTGTGTACAGCAATTACAATAACGGGGTGTTTCTGAGGCTTAAAATAAAGATGATCTTTCAGAAGCCTGTGCACATCTGAATGCCGGATTTGTACAAGAAATAGTCAGGCTATAGGCAGCACTAATTTCTTTACGTCCTCCTCACAGCATTAAGCACAGTATTTCGAACCACCTTGTGTATTCACGTTGAGGTAAGCACTGCAAGTTTTAAGGTATCTAATTTGGATGTATCACAGAGCAAAGGCCGTTACTGCCTCTTAAAAGCAGAGATAGCAAAGCTGTTGTAGCTCCGCTTCTCTGTGTAATGCTGTACCAAGATCAGTGGCAAAGAGGAAAGCAATCTAATGGGGAATACTTTCAGTGGAAATTAATGTTGAGAGATGATTTTTGCAGGGTAGCCCTTCAGCAGCCATCATAAGAAAATGTGTTTTCAGAGGAAGAAAAACTTGAATTTTATATATTTTTCTGTATTGTGTTCCAGTACAGAGCTGAAGTGAAGGTAATCACATTATCTCTTCAATTTCTCATCTCTCTCCAATATCAAGTTATCGGATTATGGTTGGTTTCATTGGCAACTGGAATAAAAGCACTAAGTGATTGTTTGGTTTTAATGCTATAAAGAATATTGAAAAGCTTTCTGAAATTTTCCAGTCGGAAACTTTTTGTTTCTCTTCTGTGCTGCATGTTGGCCTATGCCAGTTGTGAGCTGGGGAGCAATGAGAAATCTAAGAGTGGAAAGCATGGTGGCTCTGAAACAAGTTCAAAATACATCAACAGTATTTCCAGACACTTATTTTAGAGCATTTTCCTGAAAAAATGCCAGTACAAAATATTCTGGATTTGAGGCAAAGGATACTTTTTGCAGGTTTTTTCAGTGTAACATTTTGAAGCATTTCTGATGGCAATGCAGGATACCGGTTTGCATGTGCAGATGCCGTGCTCAACGCTCGCTGAGACGTGCCCTGCAGAGTGGTTTTGTGTGGCACACACATCTGCACACCCAAGGAGCCTAACTGTAAAGAGTTTAAGCTGCGTGAGGAACATATGGCTGGTTATACTTACCTTCGGCTCATTTGCCAGCCAAACTGTAGCAGTGATCAGAAATTTGGGTGGTGTGTCATGCATAAGCTAGATGGGTTCATCCTTTCTCTTAGAACTGTAGAAGAAGTAGCAGGTTTTTTATCCAGTCTCCAAAGTTTCATGCAGCTAAACCTCTGGTCTCGGTGCCTTGGAGTTTAAAGATGTTGATGTGACACTCACATTCAGATGATTACACTGGAACCAGAGTGCAGCACAAGCTACAGCATTTATGAGGCACTGAATACAGAGTGGTCTAGTATCTCGATGCATTTGGGATGCTTTAGAAGTCGAGATTTTGTACTATGAACATTATTTGTTGGATTTAGGAGAATAAAAATGCTAACCCTAAATGCAGCCTGCAGCAAACAGCTGGGTACCTTTTATCTCTATCCTAGGCATGAAAACCTAAGATCATGGATAGAAGATCCAGCCGGGATCTTAGGGTGCTGTAGCAATTACTTTATTTTTTTTTAGTTAGTAACTGTCTAGCTATTCATTCTAGCTAGGGACTAAGTAGTTGTTGGGTTCCATGCTCTTAGACCCCAGTATGTCCCAGTGGTGCAGTCTCAGCTGTGGGCCAGGACATGAGCAGAAAGTCTGTGGGTGGAGAGCTTTCCTTCCAGAAGCACTGATCAGTCAGTTGAAAGAGGATGTGGCTTTTCTTCATAAATTTTTCTTGCCTTTCATCTCCCTGCATTGGGTTTGCTAGGACATTGTGATTTCAAGCTCAGCTTTTTGGTGTGGATGAAATAACCCAGCTCAGAGCATGGACAGCATGGAGAGGGAGCGCTCCAGCAAGCAGCACAGCTGCTGGGTCAGGTTGGAGAGAGTGAGGAGGAGCAGCAGGGAGCTGCTGCAGTTTTGTCTGGGGACAGCTGTCCATGCTGAGAAAGGGAGGTAATTTGTACTGGTGCATGTATGTACAACTGCATCAGTAGAGCTGTTAGGGTGAGAAGATCTCTCTAGCTGTGATGCAAAGCCTGAAGAAGAGCTTGTGAGCACCTGGAGCATGCATCTTCAAGGCAGAAAGCTGTCCAGCACGCCCTGGTGTGCTCCTCTCTGGAGAATTTGGGCAAGGAGGTTGGGTTGGCTGAGTCTGTCCTACCAGCATTCTGCAGGTGTTTTATCTCACCACATACAGGCTGTCAGGGAGCCTCTGAATGCCTCTGATCAGGGTTCCCAGGATGGTTTGTTTTAGGGAATATGCTCAGCAATGAAGGAACTAGCTCCATACTCTTGGGACACATTGCTGCCCTTCTCTGAAACGCTCTGGGAAGTGCTGGCAGCATGCACATCACTTCGGAGCCTCTGGGGTGGGAAATATCTCTGTCTGCTCCCAGGGTGCATTGGAGAGCCCCAGCCTTTGGGGATAGGATACAGTGTGGCCCCAGCAGCCCTCAGAGAGCATAGCAGGGGACCATTGCAGCCCATTATTGTACCAGCTGCTCTCTCAGGTGCCAGGTTATGTCTTCACAATGCATGAAATAGAGCCAAAAGGGTTGTTCCACAGAGCGATGTAAGACGGCAGAGCACACGCTGAACAAACACCTCTAGTGATGTTGGTGAGCGTAACATCACAGTCAGTTTTTCTCTTGGCTGATGGAATCACTGTTTTATATTTATGCTCATTTGGGAGATCTATAAATACATGCAAGAAAAAAACCCAACATAATCAGACAGCTGTAGATGAGTTTTACTAATCCTCAAATTCATTATTCAAGTGTCTAAAAATACCTGGTCCGTGCTGAAAGTAGAGAATGACACTACAGGAGAAGGAAAAGTGGCTGCTACTGGTGATGTCTCATTTACATGGAAAATTGTGGATGGTATGAATACAGCCAAGACTTTTCTCCCTCAAAACAAGTGTCATACAGTGGCTATTTAACTTGATGTAAGTGCACAGATCAGGAAAAATATAAAAGCCTGGTACTATTTCATGTTAGTTGTCCCAGGCCAGAAGGGCTGGGAGCTCTGATGTGCCCAAATGAGTTTTGCAGAGGTATGGTTCTAAAAGTTCTCTTCACCTACATCAGAGCAATGATAAGTAAGCATGAATTCAGATGCCCTAGTAAGGCTTGATAAAGCCTGTTAATGAAGGTGCAAAGTGACACCAAACCCAAAAATATTCTCAAGTTAGAAGAAAGAAAAATCACCATGAGTGGTTGGCGGTGGGAGGAGAAACTTGCTGTACTGTGACTGTCCCCAGATGGAATCAGCAAATTCTATTGTGTATGTGTGTTTTTAGGGTCGTTCAATAGAAGAAAAAGAAATTCTCTCTACGTAACTGTGACTCTCCTCATTGTGTCAGTATTAATTCTAACGGTGGGCCTAGCTGCTACAACAAGAACCCAAAATGTGACTGTTGGAGGTTATTACCCAGGGGTTATTGTAAGTATAGAACTCCTAGGTAGGTCTAGAAAACTTATTGCCTACAAGTCCCTTGTAATGCTGCAAATGTTAAAAAGGGTGATTGTGTCCTGAATACTATGCTCAGCTACTTCATTGCCATTTGATTTATTTGTTTCGTTGTTATTTTGCACCTGCTGCTCATTCCCATGCAAAAATCCCATCCAAGTGGCAGCTTCCTCTGAGCTTAGGTAATGACATGCTTTTGAGCCCACGGTGAGACAGATAAACAGGTATTATGTCAGTCAGAGCAACCTTAGACCTTCTTTGTTTGCATACATCACATTAACCCCAGGCAGAAGTAAGGCAAAGGACCATAGATGCCAGGAACAGTTGAGAGGAATGGTCTTGAAATACTGTTCATGTGAACTTGTGGTCATAAAGTTCACTTGCAGAAGTGTTTAACGATTTGGAGTCCCTGAGTGAGGAGAAGCACGTTAGCAATAGCTGTGGCAGCTTGCCAGGGGAGCGCACACATCAAAGCAGCCAGCACATCCATTTCTTCTTTTTTATCATCAACAGATGAAAATGGGAAAGGACAATCTTGCAGCTTCAAATGATTTAATTTAGAGAAGACCGCTGATGCCCAGCCTTCTTGCCAGCAGATATATAACCTCCTGCAGGAGCATAAGGGCAAGTACATCATGGCCCTTCCAGCACACACACAGGTCTAACATGAGTTAGAAAGCAAGTCCTGGACTGTTCCTACATGCATCTGAGATGTGCTCAAAAAGCAGCACAAAACGGACCGACCTGCAGTGAGACTGGGTGTCTCAGCAGGTTGAGTAACAGCCCCCAGGTCGAGGCTCTGGTGTAACTGCTCTGGAGTGCTGTGCGTTAAGGCTCGGGGCCTTGAGGTTGGAGGCATAAAGCCAGTCCAGATAATTAGGTGGAGGCTCGTTTTTGGCTTATTGTGGTTTGGTTTGTTTGCCACACGTTGCTGGTCTCAAAGAGGTTTATACTTCTCTGTGGATAAGCTCTTCTGTGAGTGAAGAAATCTCCTTTCCAGCCATTAGTGTTGCAGACTGTGTCAGGCCGCTTCGGCTTGGGGTTGGTTTTCTGCCTTGTCCCAGTAGCTCCTGCATTTAGGCCTGATCTTATTTTAGAAATAACTATAGAAGGAAGGTGTTGAGAAAGGTGACAGGCTGGCTTCAAACTCTCTGCACTTAGCCTACGCTCTGTCAGCCTGAGTTGAACCTCATGCTTCAGAGCAGGTCCCACAGACCAATGCAGATGGGTAGAGTCTGTTGTTCACATCTCCTTGACATATCTCCCGTGCTATTTATGCTCCAGGAACATCAGCATCGCTTAGGCTTTTGTAAGACTCAGTCTACTCAAGGAATTAATGTATTCCTGGGCTTGGGAAGGGTGTTTAGTTACTTTATTCAAGGCACCCTGACAATTTGTGTTTGCCACCGAATTCCCCTCTCAGTTATTTCATTAATCTGATGTAAGGATATGTGCGATGGCCTCGCCTGTCTCTCTGCACAAGAAAACATTTCAGTGTGCTGCTGGATGCTTCAGCAGGTGCTTAAAATAGCTGATGTTTCGTAACAAGCTGCGATTTCTCCCTTTACTGTGGAAAAAGGGCTCGCTGTGGTACGTGAGGACTCAGTGAGTGGTTCCCGAGCAGGTGGCTTCCACAGCCCCGAAGAAGCAGCTCCTTGCAGGTCTTGTCTTCCAGAACTTCACCAGAAGGTTAGGCTGGCATGCATGTCCATCAGGGGGTTCTGTGCAGCGTTACAGGTGCACCACCGTTACTTGGACCCTGAGCACCCTGCACTGGTAAGGAAAAGATAGAGCCGCAAGTCTCTTTGTGTACTGGGTGACTCCTCCAGTCATGGACCACATCCATGGATGGGATCATCTTGTGGGATAGCAGATGTCTCATTGCTGCCATGACTAATGCAGCCTTCATTCCTCCTTTAACTTGTGTGCCAAACACCTCTTGTGCAAGGAGGAAACACGCAAACAAGTGGCTGTTTCATGAGGGGGATTGTCTTCCCAGGCCTCCTGAGGGAGGGTGGAGCCAGGTACTGGATACCTTCCATGCATCAGTAGGATTTTGTTTCCTTGGGGTTTTGGTGAGGTTTTGTTTGGCTTCTTTTTTTCCCCACAGACAACGTAGTTCCTCATTAACATGACCAGAGGAGCTGAAGTTGAGGGTGCAATGACATGTCCTGTAGCCCCACTACCTTCACCCTCCTCTGTGACCCCTGACACCTTCACAACTACATCTGTGAACACCCTGGCTGCACCTCTGTAGGAGACAACCTCGCCTGCAGCTGGATGACTGATCTGGGAAGCCCAGAGTGTAACAGTGATGCTCAGCAGGCAGGAGGAATGATCAGCTGCAGAGGCTCTGAGATATGTCTATTGTCTCCAAGTTATACCAGCTTCCAGCATCTCTGGAAATGACTGACCTTTCTTAGGCTTTGACCAGCGAATCTCTTCTGTAATGGTTCCTTGCCAAGCATGTTGGCCTGGGGCTTTACTCTGCAAAAGCACATTTGTTTTGTGTGCTGTCCTCCTCCTTTCAGACAGACATCCCAGAGGATCATTTCCACTAGCAAATAAGTGATGCAATTGATGCAGATTACTAAGATCTCTTTGTCCCATGCATAAAAGAATGAATGGTTTTTCCTATGAATGCAATCAGAAGCCCCATTAATGAGAATCCAGTGATTTATTTGATCTTCACTTGTTGGATGTACAGACTTGCTCTAATTTCTTCTCTTTGAATTATCTTAAATTATCTTAAGTGTTTCACCTTTTTGTTTGAGGCTGCTCTGAAACACCATTTCTCCTGAGAGTGTTGAATCAAGCTCAAAGAGTGCAAAATGGTTTTCTGGAGCATTTGCCTCAAGTGTGTGTTGCCCCACACAACATCTTTGCTACTAAACATCACTGAACTCAAAGTAATGTCTGGATCCACGTCACTGTCTATTCCTCCCAGATTTTGGGCTTGGAACTGAGCAGTAAAACTCCTGTTACTTGTGGAAGTTGGGGGTCATTTCTTGCCCAAGGTGAGCAAAATAATAATCCCAGAAGAACTGCTAGATCAGTGTGGGGCAGTTGAGCATTGCCCCCAGCTCTCTGCCTGGCTGTCTACTGCCCCGGTGTTAAGCAGCACCTGGCCTCATTGCTGTGTTTCCCACCATGGCAGTTTGTCCCTGATGTGGGGACAATGGTCTCCAAGAGCTTGGAGTACAAGGCAGCCAGCTGGGAAGCTGGCACTGCACCAAATGGTACTGAGCTTAAGCAGGGCAGGGAAAGATTTAAGCCCAACTTTTTATCATGCTTGTGGCTCTTAATCTCCACACGTGCCACTGTTTGTTAGTATTGGATTTAAACACTTGTTTTCCATTCCTGGATCTTAAAATATCAATTCCAGGTTATTTGTCTCATTCTTGAATCACTGCAGCTTGTCTTGTGCCTTAGGAGCTGGCTGGGTATTTGACATTCTCACTGGGGTCTTCACTGCTCCCCCTCCCCCAGTCTATTGACTGGTTTTATCCCTGCCTATTATGACCAGTCCAACTGTGGGACTTTTCTGGCATGTCTCACTCTGCTGGCCTGTAGAAGTGGAGATGGGTATGTTCTCTACACTGATCAGAGACATTTTCTGGTGTGACACAGAAGTACTTCTGCATCTCACCCCATAGTCCCTAAATAGAAACTTCTGTTTAGTGTAGCTGAATATCTTAAGGCACTGGAGAAAGGTGGGAAATTGCACTCCTGCCTGACTTCACTGAGCTGAAGTAAGAGCAGTGTTGTCAGTTATGTCAGGAATTAAAGATGCTTTTGCTTGGGTAGCCTTTCTGCTGGCTGGACTGGCATGGGCTCTTCTAGTGATGCATCCTCACCCCTGGAAATGAGGGAGGAATAGAAGGTGTCAGGAAACCGCAAAATCTTCGCAAGTAGAATTCTCTTATGACATACTTCACATCAAGAAACTCTGAGTTGAAAATTTGAAGGATTGCTCACACCCTTGGTGAGGTTACCAGAGCCTGCTCCTGCTGATGTTAGTGATGTGGTCCTGCTAGGTTTGCATCTGGAGGCTCCAGAGTGTTCATAGGGCTGTTCCAAGACAGCAAAGCATATCTTCATCCACCAGCCATTTCTTAGCATCACTTGGGAGGGGATGGATTTCAGAGCTCATTCTTTTGGTTTCTGCGCACGCTTTTAGTGTCATAGGAGGGGTACACTCGATAGTTCTGCCAGTGAGAGACTCTGCTGATTCCTTGCTGAAGGAAGAGTCCTCACAGATCCACACATGTTCTTTTGCTGCTTCTGGATTTGTGTTCTGTCTCTATGTAAAACATGTTGGATATCATCCTGATCTAAATACTAACAATATGTTGTTTTTCAGCTTGGTTTTGGGTCGTTTCTTGGAATAATTGGATCAAACTTAATAGAAAACAAAAGGCAAATGGTAAGTTTGTTATAAAACCTTTCTTTAAAAAAAAAAAGACAGTAACTCAAGTTTTGTATGTAAGGAGTGTTACTGGTTTTCCTAACAGGAGTGCTCAGAGCTCTCTGCCCTAGATGTGTTCTGAGAACAAATCATTTGAGATACCAGTCCTCCTGCTTTTCATCATGTTGCTATAATTGAAAAGCAACCAGTGTTGCAGATTAATGTGCATGTTCCTGGTTCCTGTTTCCAAATACCTCTTCAAGTAGGAATGAAAACCAAGAGACTTTGCATGCTGTAAAGCTGTAGTTGGGGACCTGAGAAGTACAGTAGACCAGATGCATGGACCACAGTGCTTTCTGGTTCCCTCTGCCCAGCTGGGAGGCTGGGAAGCCCCTGTCTAAGCAGGTCTATGGTGTCCCATCCTGAGAGAGCAATGTTGAGAAGAGAGCAGGTGGCCATCAGACGTGTAGATAGCACAAACCTGTGAGACCAGCACTGCTGATTCAAAGTGATCACAACTGAGCTTGCGCTGGGCTGGGAGAGAGTCTGTCTGTGAGGGGTAGGAGGGGACAGAGCTGGCCCAGATTATTCACTTTGGCAAGCACAGGAGACTTGTGTGGACCTGGCTGGGTCTCTGATGGCCCCTAACATGTCTTGCAGATGCTGTTTCACAAACCCATTTTCTTGTCTGTGCCTGAAGGTAGTAGTGCTGTAATTCTTGAAGGTGTCAGTAACAGGGGTTGGGGTTGGGTAAGAGAGAGATCATGAGAAGGTGATACCTCACATAGTCCTGGCAGGCTGTTGAGCTCGATCTTTCCTAGCCTGTTTTCTCTGCTTGTTGCATGTGGCTGGATAGAGGTAGGGGAGGGAGGTTCAGTCCAGTTCCTGGGGCAAGCCTGCCTCTGCTTGGCTCTCCCAGGAGAGTGGCTGCAATACCCCTCCCCAGTGGCTGCCCCCCACTCTGGCAGTGAGATCCCTCAGCCTTCCTGTGGTTGCAGAAGGCCAAGGGGAGATGGTGGTGTCTCACTGGCCCCGTGCTGGTACCTGCTTTTGTGGGGGTGGATCCCCCTCTGCAGGGGCACTAAGGATCAGATTAGCAGGGTGTGTGGCTGACCAAGGCTAAGGCACATTTGCCAAGCTGCAGAGGGAGTTGGGAGAAACTCCTGCTTGTCCTAATCCAGAGGCTGGGCTGCCTTGCCATTGGCTTTGCAATTAGCTGCTCCCTGCAGAGCAGGAGCCAGAGGGTGAGATCCCCTGTAGAAACAGAAGAAACTGCCTTTGCCACAGTTGGACAGACTGCAGGGGAGGTGGGTTTCCTTGTGGGTATTTTTCATTTTCACCCTGGCTCTGCAAGAGCAACATATCTTGTTCCTTCTGTCCTAGCAGGGTTTCCCAAGCCTCTTGCTTGTCATGTATTAGCAGTACAGCAGGGCCTGGTTGAGCAATGGCCATGTTACTCCAGTCCTGCGTTCTTCACAGGAGTGTCCATGAGTGACAGCGTAGCTCTGGCTTGACTTGTTTATTCTGAAAAGCCCTGGGCAGCCCATGTTTATTCTTTTCATCTCTCTACCATTTTGTGTCCTGAAAAGCATGCATAACCCAGCTTTGCAGGGATTACATCACTGCTGCCTCAGATGACAGCTGGTGTGTCTCTGCTCTGACCGCAGAGAGTATGTGCAGAAGCTGTCACTTACTGTCCCCACGTTTAGCCACATCATCCCCCATGCCCAGCAGCACTTTATAGTGTCTGTTTTGTCCATTCCATATTGCCATAATACACTGGCAGTGCAGGATTTCTTTTTTTATCTTCTGTGAACTTCCCCGTGTCCCAGTTTGCTAAAAGGCAGTCTTGGTGGTGCTTGTTATGCAGTTGCTCCTCAGTGATGGCAGGAAGAGCTCAAAGCAACTTCTGCTGCCATATTCTTGTGTGTGTTTCTGCCCACAAGCTGGCTGGGGAGTGTGAGGAGTCGACCAAGCCAGTGTGACTGATGAGGAAAGCTAACCTGAAGCAGCAACCCCCTTCTCTCCAGCCTGATGACAGAAATAGACCTCTCTGGTTTTCGCCACCTGAGTGTATTGGCTTTCATGCCATGGGTCTGCACTTCCCACTTGTCAAAGTACAGGAGAGCTGCCACCCCCCTGCTCTCAGGAGAACCAGCTGCCCTGCCAGTCCTGCCTGCCAGCCCTGCCTGCACTCACTTGCACCCCAGCTGCCCACTCAGCCATTCTCAAGTCAGCATGTTGCATGCCTCTATGACAGTCATCTGTGCCATGGAAAAGTGTTAACCAGCAGCTCACAGCCAGTGTGTTGCTGGACCTTAAGGGGACCTCAGCCCAGGACACTCCTGCTTCCAGGTTCCTGCACAATCCAAACCCAGTTGGTGTTTTCTTGTCCGAATGCTGCTCGGTGCAGCTGACCTCAGCTGGATCAGATGGGCAAAGACCAATCCCTGATATCACACAGCTCTTGAGAGGGACTTCTGCTTGCTACAGCAACAGTACTGTCAACCCCAAATCAAAACACTTGTTAGCAGGTCGTGGGATGGGTTAAGTACTGTGGGATTTGTAAAATGCATTTGTAGGGTTTTATTTGCTGTTTGGGATTTTTGTATCATGAATTCTCAGTGTTTGTGTTTTGGGTTTTCTTTCTCCAGCTCAGAGACAGGAAACGGTGGGTCAAGTGAGCAAACCCATTTCTAGCACAAGATCCTTCTATCCTAGTAGTGCTGTTAGAAAAGTATCATTGTAAACCTGACATTTTTTTAAATAACCATATTAGCAGCTCCTATCTACAAGCAGGACTGACTGACATATACCCTAATTATATATATTTAGTGTTTCCCATCTCCAGGGGTGGTGCTGTCTAGGGAGAACACCCTCTTACATGTATGTATGAAAAAAAGGATGGTATAGAGAAAAACCAAGCTTGGCTACAAAATAACCAAATCCATCAAACCCATTCCCTCCACCTAGACTGTAAGAAGTTGTGCTTTCTCCCTGGGTGTGTTTTCATGGGTCCTGGAGTGATGACTGCTGCAGTGGACAGTGCCAACTGATCCCAATGGGGACGTGCTGTGGGTCTGAGAGAGGAGGAAATGCTGGTGGTTACAGCTGACAGAAACCGGGTCCCAGCGCAGGACCCAATCCTGGAAACCTTGTCACCTGCTGCCATCTGCAAGTACTCTGTGGCACAGCATCCAAGAGTCCAGTGACAGCTTGTTACTAGTGACTGAGTTGTTTATGTGGTCACTGGGTTAATTTCACAGTCTGCTCTGTCTACTCTTGCAATTTTTCTTTGCAGTAGGAGAGTGTATGTCTTGAATGCTTGTCTCGTATAGAAAGCCAATTTGTTTTCTCATTGTGAAACTAACTGAAGTGTGTGATTGCACAGGGACCGTTTCCACTGTCCCACATCAGCCCTCCTGCATCTCTACTCATTGCTCAAACACGTGAATGTTTTCACTAAGGGAGGTTTAGTGTGATTAATAAAAAAAAAGTGAGATACTTTTAAAAATGTATATATTTATATAGGATCATGTGACTTGTGTTTGTCAAGGGTTTTGGCTTGTCTTTCTGAGAACTGGCTTCTTATGCAGTGGCAGGAACCAAGGTTTTTGAGCAAACTTAGCACCTGGAGCTTTAAAACAAGCATCCCTGTGGCAGGAGATCGAAGATATCTGTCAGTGCTGGCCAAGAGAACTGTTGTGTATCTGTGCTATCAATGATTTTTTTACTATTGCTCAAAGCTTCTGATGAGCAGTCACCTTTGTACTTTGGAGAAGCAGCTTTCAACAGCTGCCAGCAACCGACACTTGAAGGCTGTGATAGCTGGAGTGGAAAACCAGCTAAAGTGTTCAGTTCTTTAAATGGAAATCCTGCTGTTCCCTAAAGTCTTTGAGAACCTACCTGCCTGAACAGCACCCTTGCTTCCCCTCCGCAGCCCTGTTGCTATCCCCTCTTTGACAAGGGGGATTTGGAATGCCATTGGGAGCTCTGGGAGTGATGAGCTGGTCTGGAGCCTGCTGGAAGCTCTTGGGAGTGAGGAGAGGGGTCATGTCAGCACCAGTGTGTGTTTCCCCCAGCTGAGCACTGGCACTTTGGCCGAGGAGGTGTTTAGAGGGGGTTGGTGGGAGTAGAGACTTAATTTCCCGTGCCTAGGTTGGGGTTTGAGTATTTCTGGTCTACCTTCTGAATGCTTTCACACTGATTTTACAGTTTGGCAGGATGGGGCCAGTGGGAGAGTAACAGACCTGTCTGACCTCTGTTCCCAAGCTGAAGGTGCAGGTGTCTCTCCATGCACCTCTCAAGTCAGGGGTGCCATGGGCTGTGCTCACTGCAGCCTAGCACTGAGGAGCCCAGGCAGGCTCCTGGGAGGATGTCCAGCACTGATGGCCTAGGCTGACCACACATCCTCTGGTCTCATGGCTTTGTGCTTGTGCCTGCATGAAAGTGTTGCTTCCTGAAGACACAGTCCTACCACAGAGGCTTATGTACAGCAGTCTCCTGTCTCCTTACAGCCTGGGAGATGTTCACAAGAGCAGCTCCCACAGTGCTCCAGAAAGGGGAGAGAAGAAATCCCCTCCTTTCTCGCCAGGGAAGAGTTAAGGACAGGAGCAGCTAGAAGAGGAGGTGTATCCTCAGCCTAAGTTTAGCACTTTGGAGCCATGGAAAAACCTTCATTACAGTATCAAGTCCCCAGAGCACCAGGTTGGCACAGCACTGCTGCTCTGGGTGCCTTGCAGGAACAGTTGTGCATCCTGTTGCCTTCAGTGAGACCAGCCTGGGCAAACATTTGGGTCATCGATTGCTTGAGGGCTTATTGACTGTGAGCTATGGATCCTTGGGGAGAGGGCACCAAACACTGGGTTGTGAGGAGGCAGATGATACTTTGCTTTGTTTTCCTTTCTCAGCTGGTTGCATCGATCGTCTTCATCAGCTTCGGCGTCATCGCTGCCTTCTGCTGTGCCATAGTAGATGGTGTGTTTGCTGCCAGACACATAGTAAGTACTTCCAGGAAAACACAGGTCCTGCAATACTTTTACTCTAGGAAAACAAGCAGTGGTGTCTGTAACCCTCTATCAGGACACATCAAACCCTGTAAATATATAAATACATGTTTTAAATCATAAACTGTAGAAAAATATGTCAGTGTTTTAAAAATCCTTTGAAATCAGCAGCAAGCTTTAAGATCTGAAAACTTTGCTTTATGTTTTTGTGTAAGCTTTATGTGCTTTCTGAGTCTCGAATTGTAAGATGTATTCTGAATTACAGGTATTGCCAAGGGACAATACATGAGCAGTAACATCTGTCATATTTTAAATGTTAGCAGAGTTAGTTCTTAATGCTTATTGAACCACTGGATCTTGTATGAATGAAGCAGATTGATACGAAGCTCATTAAAGCTTTACAGTGTATCAGGAAGCACTTGCCATAGGTTTGCAGTTTCTATTAGATGATTTAAAAATACAAACTACTGCTGTCATGACCAACTGGTCAGACAATAGGATGTGCAAAAGCCTTAGTTATTAATGGGGGTGGGGGAGAAGAAATTGTATTTCAACTTTTTAATCAAAATTTATAACTGCAAACACATTTTTGTCCTGCAACTCTGCAGTTTGATGACTCTTTTGGACATTTTTGTCAAGATAAGATTAAAAAGACAGATTTAGGGTTTATTTGTGATCAGAATGGAAAGGAATTTCAGAAGGTCAGAATTACCCATGAAGTGGAAACTTCCTACGTCACCTGGGTCATTATTCTCCTTGTAAAGCCAGTGCTCCCCTTCCCACCAAGTTTTCCAGTGGTAGAAAGACAGCTGGATGGCAGGATTTGCTGACACAGCATAGGGCAGCTCCACTCAGCTGCCTGATAGGGCTCTGTTTGTCTAGATGTGACCATCAAGTCTTGGCCACCTCTGACACCCCCCTTGCGAGGGCACATGAAGCATTAGCTTTGATAAGAAGGTGAAGCTCCTGTGACTCCTGGTTGTGTGGGTCTGAGCCCTGCAGACTTGCTGTGGGATTTTTAGGTGCTGATCTCATGGGCTGGGTGATGGCATGAGCTGGCACCTCCTCCTGTCTGGCCCGAGGATTTCTGCATGTCTGAGGCAGCCAGAGCTGAGCACTTGGGATGACGAGGGCTCCGGTTTCTGCCTCTTGATGAGCAGACGTGGTTTTGGCCTTGTTTCACCCCCTAACCATCCAAGAACGTCACCCTCTCGCTGGAGACGTGCTCCTGCCATGCTAGCACACAGTGTTCTCCCTGTCACCCGCTGCTGTGACGGCCCTGCCACCCCGAGTGTGGATCCGATGGCCAGAGAGCAGGTCCGCTGCTCCTGGGAGGGGCTTGCTCACATGGACACACATCCAGCACTGCTTTCCCGGAGGTTTTGCCCTGGGGACCAGACTGCCCCCCAAGTGAGATGCTAATGCGTGTTGTTTGCAGGCTGAACCATTGGTAATCCTCCAGAGCTTTCTCACAAGTCACTCAAGAGCCCAGAAAGACAAATTTGCCAATAATTTAATGAGAATTTTTTATGAATCAGCATGAAAAACCCTCGGAAACACGTCAGGAAGCCTTGAGATGTGCTTGGGGAGATGAGGAATGAATCATTCAGTTCAGAGTAGTTGCCCTCACCCAAACAAGCCAGGCTTAAGAGCCTGTCCCTCCTGCTTCTCCTGTGCTAGCTGTAGCAAATACATACCTCCAAGGACCAGGGTTAAACATCACCGGGGGCTCAGGGGGGCTGCTGTGTGTGTGGATGTTGGGTAACAGCACACACTGAGGTGCTGATGTGAGAGCAGGGGCTCTCTAAAGCCTGGCCCATTTCCCCAGACCAGCTAGCTGATTCTGGTTTTGGTTTTGCTGCAATGCTAAGCCTGGTGCTTTTTCCTGTGCAGGATCTGAGGCCGCTGTACGCAGGGCGATGTCAGTACTACTCCAAGAGTACAACTCCACCAGAGGTGAGAGCGGGTTCAGCCATGCTGTCTCTGTGAAGGGGCCAGCTTCATGGTGCAGGTGGAGGAACCTGCTGCCAGTCTGCTACTCCCATGTCCCAGGGGCCTGCGAAGCAAGGAGGGGTGGAAGGCTTGGCCTGGGGCAGGAGCGGTGTGCTGGGAAGACTCAGGGTTGGAATTCTCCAAGAAATTGGTACTGCCACATTAGTGAGGGAGCAGGTGGAGAGGATAAGGAAAGGAAAATACACCAGTTTCTCTAGATCTCCAGTGGTACATTGATTACAGGAGCAGGGTGGTGGGTTGAGTTCAGGCAGCAGTGATTTCTGTGGATATGAGCAACATATATCAGCCACTGCACCTCTGCTGTCTGTTGTCTTCTCCAAAGAGAAGCCCACTGGGGACAGATAGTCATGCCCTATATTGATCTTGTGTGTGGACATCTCTGGCTGCTTTTGCTGTGCACTGAGACTCTGTCTTAGATTTCTCACTAGTTCCCAAGTGGTTTTGAGTAACCACTTTATTCCAAATTAAAAAGCTTGCTTGAGGTGCAAAGTACATATTACCCAGTGGCATTGGTGGGGTCTGTTCTCTCTTTCAGCCCAGAGTCCATCCATGTGAACTTGGGTGTTGCTACCCACAGGCAGACAATTAACAGCTTTAGTCAGTTACTCACCAGTATGGGAATCTTGGTCATCTGATTGACAGCACTTGGTTCTGAGTTGCTGTGTGGTGAGGAGTGCCAGTTCAGCAAGGTCTTGGCTGCTTGTCAGAGTTGCACAACCCCCTTCCCATGACTTCCCCATGGTAGAAGGAAGCACTGGTCTGTTCTAGTCTGGTGTGGCTGTATTCCAGTATAACTGTGTACTTCGTGGGAGCTGTGCTGCAAGATAAGGAAAGAAAAATCTGCTTGGAGCTAATCAGGAGATCAGTGCAAAACCAGCATTTAGAGCAGACCAAATAGCAGCAGGAACCATGTTTGGTGATTCTGTCTTTGTGTGCTTTATGTATTTTTTTCTGGGTTTATGCAGGCAATCTGTCACCCACAGCGCCGGGCACCCTGCACGCCGAAAATAAAAACCAACACCTGCTTCTGCTGTGACCTGTACAACTGTGGAAAGTGAGTATGCTAAAATACCATTCCTGGCCACGGGAAAGGTGAGCAGTCATCATGCTGGTTTGCAGGTGTCTGAGGGGCCAGGATAAGACAGGAGCAAAGTATAGGTTCATGACAGCTGCTGTGGGAAGGGATCCTAAGCTGTGGTTGCTAGCTGCAGGGACTCCCAGGCAAAAGGTAACCAAGTAAAAGGGGTGTGTGAAGTGCACTAAAGCCATCCTAGCTATGAGTGAGAGTTCTCTGGGCCAGCCCAGGGTGGGGGTGGAGGGGAAAGAGCAGAAGTTTCCATTATTCCCATGCTTGGTATCTTCCCAGTTTTGCCCCTGTTGAGTGTCCCTTTTCCTAATACCTTCCTTCTCTGCTGGCCCTGCTTGTTTGCTGGCTTTTCTTTTGGTTAAGAAGATGGAAGGTGTAAAAACTTGGGACACTGCTCTTTACCTTCTCATGGTTTAAGGATGAGCCAAGAGGGTGGTTATCAATCAAGCACTGCTGCATAGTGATCATGCCATCGTTAGATCTGGCTACTGTGCTGAAGTCAATTTACAGCATGCAATGCTTATATCATTTGGTGTGTCTGATGTCTGTCTGCAAGCAATTAATTTGTTTTATTTTAGAGCTGGCTCTTGCCTAGGGCTGTTTCAGGCTTAGTATTTCTCATAGTGCTTAGTTGGGCTGGTCCCCATTTAAATCATTAGTTGTGATGGAGGAAGATCAAAAGCTGCTGTTGGGTAAGGGTGGTTTCCCTGTGTGCTAGGCAGGGGAATCCCTGGCCTCTGTAGGACTTTGTGTGTGCTTTCCTTTGACAGTTCACAGAATGTGATCTCTTACTATCTGAAGAGAGCAGTATACAGAGAAATGTCTGGAATAGAAGAACTTGTAACTCTGGAAGGGTTGGTTGTTGTTTTTTCCCCAGTCAGGCTGGTTCAGGATCCTGCCTCTGACCCCTTTTCCCCTTGCTGATGTAAGATACCATCTTACATCTTGTTGCCATCTCAGTCTTGCTTAGTGCCACACAAGCGTTCAGCACTGAGGAGGTGCTGGTTCTTCTGGGATCTCAGTAAAAACATCACAGGCACTCAAGGGCTGGTTCTCTCCTGTCTTATGTAAAGGATGGAATTACAGGAGAAGTGGCAGCAGTCTTGTATCCCTGCTGCTGCTGGGGATCTGGCTGGGGCAGCATCGGATAAGCCCCTTCCTGTTGATAAGTACATGCTGAATGTTCTGGGTGGTACACCAAGGCTAACTCTACACTCTCACACATCTCCATAGGAACGAGCTCTTGTGAGCCACACACTCAGGTTACATTGTTAAGGGCAGTCACAGTGTGTTCTCGGGTTATACAGAGGTCATGTGGGCTAACAGACAGGTTTTTGCAACCTGTGGTTACGCAGCCTCAGTTCTGCTTGAAATCCCCCTCTCTTCATTGTAGTGTTTTCCACTACAACAAGATACGGAAAAAAAAGGAAAAGAAGAATCCAAAATTGAGTAATGAGGGAAGGAGGGTGGCTCTGTGAAAGGGGGCAGGTTCCTGCAGGCCTTGCAGAGTCTGACGGGGAGTTGAGCCTGCATCTCCTGTTTCCTGACCTTAAATATGGACCTGTTCTTCCCCATTTCCTCGGAGCCCTTGTGCAGTTTGAGCCTAACCCTGTACGTGAGCTGTGAGATAAATCATTCATAGGCCCTTAGTATTATTTGTTCCCAGTATATCTGTTTTGTTAAGGGGATTTGCTGTGCTGAGAGCCAGCCTGTTCCCCCAAGCAGCAGTTGGAGAAATCATTACTGAAGGGTCCCGCTTGCGAGACTCCAGCCCACATGTTGCAGGAGCTGCTTTTCCCTTTCCAAAATAACGACCTAAGTGGATTAATTGAGTTTTCATCATCTTCTGCATGTGGAAAAGCTTAAAAATATGAGCAGCAAGAACCTCTCCCTGCCAGGGTCCTGGGGGTCCTGCCAGCCCATGCCAGTGTGGAGCTGTAAAGGGAAGGCAGCTGGAGCAGAGCAGCCTAGTTAACATGTGCTGTGGCCAAACCCTGAGGTGCCAAGAGGCCAGCTGTGCCCTCCTGTGCCCATCCCATCCAGCTGCTCTTGTGGCTTCAAGGAGCTGCCTGCCCTGCCCCACAGGGCAGCTGCAGTTTCTCGGGACACAGGCTGATTTTCCTGAGTAATTCCAAGGCTGATTTGTCCCTGGGAAGCCTCCAGGGTCTCTGTGGAGATTTCAGATGATAGACTCAGGGTCATGTGGGTATTTGCAGGAGTTGCAGGACTTGTTTCACAACAGATTCCACTGTCCTCTGCTGCTGGCATTCAGGAAGATGTCAGATGCCACAAGCATGGTATCCAGCAGGCTATATCCCTGCTTCCTCAGTAGTTAGGTCCAGGCTGTCATTAAATTGCAGAATGCATCTTACTGTCCAGGAGAAGTACTTAGGTTTTATAATGTGTGCTGCATTTTTTTAATAATTTGTTTGGTGTTTTGTTTTTTAATTATCTAGTAGAGTAGAAATTTCTGGAGGCTACTATGAATACATTGATGTCAGCAGCTGCCAGGACATCATCCACCTGTACCACTTGCTTTGGTCGGCAACGATTCTGAACATAGTGGGGCTATTCCTGGGGATCATTACAGCTGCGATACTGGGAGGCTTTAAAGACATGGTAAGATGGTACAGATTTCTCTGTGTGGTAAAGGAAACAAATTAGGCCTTTAAAAGTAATAATGAAAACCAGCTCTGGTATTTCAATGCAAATGATCCATGCATCACTGCATTGGGGCTGGAAAGGAGGGCATGAAGTAATTGTAAGGAGAAAGTGGAAATTATTCGCTTTTCTGATCTGGTGTCACTCTCTGAACACAGAAAAGATGAACAGAGGCAGGAGATACTGTTTTCAAAAGAAACCTTCTGAGAGGTGTTGGCAGTACTGGAATGAGTAAAAATAAGCTCTTTCTTAAAAACTGATCTATCTTTTCATAGCATTGACCTTCTGCAAGGAAACGTGTGGTGGTTGCTTATGAATTATTTCACAGCAGTAGTAGGGTTTTGAGCTTTACAGCCTGTTTTAAGCAGCCTTGTTAAGCTGAAACTCTCTATAGTTTCTTCATGGCACAGAGTCTGAGGTGGTGAACTGGAGACTGAAACCAGGTCACTGATTGGAAACTTCAGGTAATGAAAAGGTGCTATTCTGACAATGTGGTCTTTGAAATACCCTCACTTAACCAGGCTGCCTGTTACCTTCCATACACTTTTGTTCTGTAGAGGACAAATCAATGGGGAGAACTGAACATTCAGAAGATACTTGTGGGGTTTTTTTTTAGTCTCCTTTGACTTGTTCAGAATAATACAAAATAAGACACTCAGAAAAGAGCAGTTGTTTTCCTGGCAGTACATTTTTCTTACAAACAAATTTTGGGCCCTGCACTCGGAGTGCCTTATTTCAGAAATCAGAAATTTTCTAAACTCTTTTCAGACTCACCAAGGTCTTCCCAAACAAAACAGGAGACACATTCTCAGCAGTGCATAGTGGCCTTTTGAGGTTTGATCCACACCAGACAGCCTGTAAACCTCTGCAAATAAGGGTGTATGGAAATGTCCGTGAACAGCAGTACAAAAGGAGTTGACATACACTGATCTCAAAATGCACTGAATATCAGAGTAATCAAAATTAATGGATTATTTTCTCCTACTTGTGAAGATGCAATCTGAACAGTTGGTTTGAGTACTGGTGTATACTGGGCTATTGCCAGCTGCTTCTGATGGCTGTGGAAGGAAATGACTTGCCTGCTGCTTAGGAAGGAACTGGATTGCCAGTTGCTAATTCGACAGAGTTGAGCTCTAAAGACACACAGTGCTCCTTTTAAATAATTTCTGCTTTCATGCAGCTCTCTGTGACTTAGCAGCCTGAGATTCTCTTTTTGTTTTAACAGACTCCTTCTCTCCCTACGCTGAACTGTACAGTTGAAAACGCACACCCTTCGGTGTCCTACTACTCAAGGCCACAAGTGACATCTTACAACACGTACTACCACAGCACTCCTCACCTGCCTCCCTACTCTGCATATGACTTTCAGGTAGGGAACATGACAGGATGGTGTTTTGTTGAGAAGCAAGGTTAAATCCAGCCGGTCTGCAGGACTCTGGAGGCCTGTCTTTCCATCATTCACACAGTTTAATTTTCCTGTTCCTGCAAAGTATACCAAATCTTTCCTACCAGGCATTGGTCTTTGTCTCACTCTTACTAAGGCAGTGTTTTCCTGAAAGCTGCCCTTGAAGAAAAGGCAGCACAACCTGCTGCCTGCCTCCCCTGTCGTTCACCAGCAGCGGCCACATTAAAAATAGACCTTGCCTCTGGCACCTCCAGTGCTCTGAGGATAGAGGCAAAGCAAGGTGTTCAGGTGATAGTTTTTATTAGGCCAACTGCTCTATCTGAGAGAAACAGATGAGCTTTTGGAAACAAGCTATCTGAGCTCCTGAAGGCACATACTGAAAAGCTGCTCTGTTGTGTTTTTCTTTTCACATGCTTCAGCTGGTTGGTCTAAGAACAGTCCCTGCAAATATCACCTCTGCTATAATGTATCCCTTCCTCTTCTGAGCTATGGAACTATACTGTTGGAAGCAGTGATTTCATGTGAACCTTGCTGTCAGCATCAGCTTTCACTAGTTGAAACAGATGAGGACATCTCTTTCTCACCTTTTCTGCCAGGTGGATGTGACCACAGTGGTTATGTTAATATATGCATCATATGTTTTCTTTGCCACCATCAGGGCTGGACAGAACACTTTTTATTTTTGAGAGCTTAAGGTTTGGACATCAGCTAAGAGGTGTGCTCCATGTGTTAGAGGTAATAGGAATCTGGAAACCTTTCTGTTTTTACTGCTAGACTGCACTGCTGAAAGGGCTTGAGTGCTTGCATCAGCATTTCTAGGAATTATTTATACAGATCTGTGACTCACTTTGTGAGATTAATGCAAGCTGGGACAGTCACTAATGTGGTATAACTTTTTACAGTTACCAAATACCAACTGTGGCACACACCAAACCAAGCCCTGCTGAGAAGTCCTCAGTCTCTTGGCTGGTACTAGGTGGTGTTTAACGTGGTTTTCTTGTACTGAAGCCACAGGACCGGCAGAGCTCAGCGTGGCTGGATTTGTTCTGCTTTTCAACTAGAAGGACTGCTGGGGCTCTGCTAGCACTTACATCTCAGCCAGATGGATGAAGGACTCTGTGTTTCTCTGCTATGAGTGCATGTTTTAGCTTAGGAGCAGGCACAAAAGCTGGGCATAAATTGAAATAATTAAATTTAAAATAGCCGAGTCTCTCTTTCAAATGCAATTCCAAGTCTGACCTTTGTTTTTCTCCCAGAGAACTTGAGGGCCTGCATGAAAGCATTAGCTGAGGCCTCTGGCTGTGGAGACTCTCCTTGAGCCCCCTCTGACCCAAGCAGTGTCTGTGCTGCCCTGACACCTCTCCAGCCATCTTACAGTACACACAGCAAGCGCAGCCTCACGAGTCCCTGTTGAAAGCTGCGCTCCCTTTGGTGCAAGAATTGGCCAAGTCACTGTTTCCCACTCATCATCTTTCACAAGGGAAACAAACAAAACACTCATGAGTTTCTAAGGGACCCAGCAAGAGTCTGGCTTTCTCACACACTTCATGGCAGCCCCAGCTCTCTGGTTTCTGAAGGAGCGCAAGCTGATGGGTGTTGCAGCAGCCACTGGTTGTCCGGTGTCTGATGACACTCCAGCCACTTGTGATGAGGAAGGCAGCAGGCCTTGGCCATGGGCCATGACTGAAACCAGGAGGAGGAGGAAAGGGCCCAGGTGGGAAGTAGTGATGGCATCTCACTCCTCACTCTGCTTGGCTGGGGGCAAGCAGGTGAGAAAGTCTCAGTCCTGCAGCTTTTTCATGTCTGCAGGCCCTGAGCCACGTTTGGCTCTGACAAGAATGCAGATGGGCAGTGGCTGTCTCTGCTTTTCACCCTGTGTCAGGGAAGTGGTGCCATCTTCCCAGTCACCACCTGGCCATCATCACTGCACAGGGTGCAGCACGATGGTCGGGGATAAAACCACGGTGCATTAGTGGCCAGAGGAAGGAATGCCAGGGACTGTATTTCATTGCCTATCTGTCTGGTGTGTTTCTGGACAGAACACAGCCTGCACACAGGACTCCAGCAGTGGCAGTTCCATATAACTTGACCCTTTAGACATAGCAAAGGTATTCTGGAGGGCAGAAATCAATCTTGAGGCATGCACAAGTTTTTTTTTCTCTGTCGTTTCAAGCTTTTTACTTACTGAAGGAATAAGTTATTTTGTTGTCATTAATTTGGGCGAATACTTGTGTTGAAGAGGAAAAAGTAGTGTAAAAAGAAGGTCTCTGTAGCCTGTTTATTGTTGCTCCTGGCTGCTCTGTGAAACACAGGATTTGAGACACTCATCGGTTTCTGGTTGTCAAGACTCTCTGAAATGTAGCAGGTATGCAGAAGTGATGAGAATTATTTAATTTTTTTAATGCCTTATTCAGTGTTTGGTCTGAAGAGTCTCAATATGTAACTCTTACAGGCCATGCTTACCTTGAATGCAACAAGTTATTTGAATACTTCTTTGTACATACATATGTTTTGCACAAATGAGCCTTGATATGTTAATTTTGCACTGATTGGTAATGAATCATTGCTTTTCCAAGGTCCTTACATTAAGAAGTGGTTACATTATAGCCTTCTTGCTGTCTCCCTGCAGCATTCCAGCATGTTTCCAGCCTCCACTCCTTCTGGCCTCTCTGATGACCCCCAGTCAGTTTCACCATCTCCCAGCTATATGTGGTCCTCTAATGCGCCGCCTCGTTACTCGCCACCGTACTTTCCACCTTTTGAAAAGCCACCACCTTATACACCATAAAGAATGTGGGAAAGAAGAAAAAGTATCTACCATTGAAATAATTGTGAACATTTTGTATTTATATTTTACTGTGTGAGGGAGCAGGAGGTTAGATACAGAAGATAATTGCAAATACAAATACTAGCTTGGACTGTTCTTTCTTGCAAGACTTATTTCAGATGTTTAACAATGGATTATGAGGTAGGGAACATACTGCTGATGTTTTGCAGTGTCGGTGAGTAGTGGGTGACCTAAATTCCAGCCTCCTTGTTTTACCACAAGTAGTCCTTGGTTTTTAATAAAGTGATACAACGCAGATGATAGATTCTGGTCTGCCTTACTCCATCTTATGCCAAGCTGAAGTAAGGGTAGCCAAGATCAATAGTTGCCAGAGAGTATCAATCTGTTTAACATGAGGGTGTTTGCAGATGGCTCAATTTGATGCTTGTTTTGTTTGGCCTTGGGGCTCTGCTTACTGGGATTTTTTTTTGGGGTGTCAGAACTTAGCTCAAGTCACTTGTTGGTTACAGCCTATGCACTGGAAAACTGTGGGAGGAGAAAGACCGTGCCAGGGTCTCAAAATTTATGCTAATGAAAAGAGATAATGTCATAAGATATGTTCATAAATGTCTAGCAAAACAATTGGAATATTGCTTTTTAGAGGGGCAAAGCTTTTACAGGCAAGCTGGTTTTATTTCAGGATGCTTCTTCAGATAGGTGAAATGGAGTTGTCTCTCTGAATTCTGTGTAAACAATGCTGAAGTCAAATGCTTTGGGTGTTTGCACTGCCTAAATCTTGTATTCCTGTAAAGATCATTGGGAACTGTCCACAAATCACTGCAACAGTGCAGTGAAAACATCATTACTATCATTATTATTATTACTACTATTCCCTTCTGTTTGGTTGGGAAGTTTTTTTTAAGCTTGCACTTTTAACTTTTTAATGCACTGAATCAGCACCCTAAATAAGCACTGTTTTAGTAGCTGTATTATGGGCTGCACATAAGGAATATCCACTACTAGTTCTCCAAGATGTAAGTCTCACATGGATAGAAATCAACACCCTGTAATATAGGATGAAAGTGATAGGAATTTGCAATTATTGTTGTGACTTTCATTTAATCTTCAGCTGATGACTGTGCTGATTGATCTAGATTCCAGCAGATTTTGCATGTATCCTACATAACAAATGAAGGTCAGCTTTGTTATGTGACACACTGTCCTGTAAAGTGTGGTTCTACTCCAGGAAGTGATTTTAGATGACAGCGATCAGATTTGAGCCGCTCAACGTGAGCGTTCTAAACTGCTTATTTCAGGGATTAAAAATAAGATATTGGAATTTTAGTCCTTATTTCCTAAAGATTTTGTTTTCTTGGCATCAGGTTGTTGACCCTACTCCTCACTTGTCTACCTTTACTTTCTAGTGCTGCAGACAAAAAGGTACCTAAAAGCTAAGCCTGGCTGTCAGACTCTAAAAGTGGAAAACATGCTGGGTGAGGGGGGAAGCCGGTTGGATTTCAGACTGTAGCATCTCTCTGCTTTTAATCTTTAAAAGAAAAATAAATTGAACGCTGTCAAGATGGAAAACAAACACTGAAATCCCTGATCTCACTTTACAAAGTACACCCACACTTTATAATGCTGTTTTTAATCCTATGCATTTGCAAAGCCTTTAGGCTAGGCTATATGTTAACCTTATCGTTTCTGCTGTCAAATACTAATCAGTATATTAATAAGCTAAAGGATGTCACTGTTTATCCAGAAACAAGCAAATTTTTCTCCAGTAACAATCAGATGGCTGGGGAAAGGAATACAGCCCGTGGGGTTTAAAGCAGTAGTGTATGCAGTACATAGCCTGGTGACATTTTGGATTACTATAGATTGTTGAAATGTAGCTCCTATAAATTTGCGTGCTGGAAGTAAATTTATATACCAGGCCATCATCCATTTTATATTACATTTTCCTGAATTAAATCTTGACAAAGAGTTTGTGACCAGTTTCAAAATACACAGTACTTCTCCTGGTAAAACTCTCCACAGAAGAGGAGAGGGCATGTTAGGGCACGTTAATTCGGTATCAGAAAACATTTTATTGCTGCATCTTTGAAAGAAAAGCAAATAATCCAGTCCCACTTGTGAGAAACATACTCTACCACTGTGCCTGTCAACTAAATAGGGCTGGAAGGACACAGGGACAAAATAGGACTAAAAAAAGGAACATAACTTAGTGGCAGAGAAACAAATAGGACAGTTGGGTCATTGGTTTTGAGTTGACAAATACTAAACGTAGGAAACTATCCAAATTCTCATCCTTTTTTTTTTTTCTACAGAATACCTAAGGAAGAATTACATTGCTGCTTTAAATTCACTACAAAAAGTCCATTTTCACATTTAAAAAATTACCAGTGGGATTTTTTTCTGGTGAATTACCCGTTTCCTTCTGCTTGAGTAAAACTAAGCATTTAATGTAAATGCAACATTCTGCACTGTGTTCATCATTTCTTATGAGAATGTCAAGATTGTGACTCATATGTACCCTTTTATTACTTTACCAAAGTTAAATAAAATTGTGTGACTTTTGTAAACATTTATAAATTGCATTTTACATTTTAGCAACTTGGCTGTTTTACGAGCATCTTCAGTGGTAGTTGAGGAGTTCCAGTATTGGTAGCATTGTGTGTTTAAGAAAACAAACCTCCAGAAAAATTCTATTTGCTATATTGCATACTGGGGTTTGTACTGGGATTAGTCACTCACCTTTTTTGAAGTTCTGTTTTTAAGAGCCCCACGTGCCCCCGCATTTCGTAACTCTGCAGTTCTGCCCATGTAACAGCACGCCCTGACTTCAGTCACTGGGAAGCCATTCCTCCCGTCCCACTCGGTCAGCGAGGGTAAGGTTTACTTCTTAACTCTCTGTGCAGTACTCAGGAGTAATGGCAGATACTCAAGAGATTCAAACAAGTCACAAATTCACTTAAAACTCAGTGGAACTACAAAAGAGAGCAGCTTGGCAAAACTTGTAATGATACTACCCTAATGTGGCAAAAATGAAGTTGGAGATGAGTGGTGGAAAGAAAAAGAACAAAAAAAAAATAGGTATCACCACTCTTAGATCTCATTGATTTTTCTGCTCATAGTTGTAGCTCCAAGGTGGCGGGCACCTGCCAAAAACTTATGTTTCACCTTTTTATAACCCAGTGTGCTTGCCCCATAGTGTGTGGGGGTTTGTTATCACTGAGCAGGCACAGGAATGTTCAGAAATGTTATAGAAATGAGTCACTGGGTTGTGGGGGTCTTGGAGAGGCTGTCCCCTCACCCCCTTTCAGGGCTGAGTGATTTTTCACAGGCACACACATGCAGAAGACAGATGGTCTTTGTCTGCCTGTTTCAGGAATGGGGGAGTTGGCTCACAAGTCGGTATCCTGCTTCCACAGGTCCTGTTCTTGGTCAACATTCCCCTGTCAGCAGCCTATCCCTGCCCATGTCAAGAGTTTACAACCTACACTTGTTATCGGAGCCTTACACCATTACTGCTGATTTTTTCGCTCAGCCCAGAGGTGAATAACCCAGCCAGTGTCAGTGTCTCCTTTACTTTCATGTTTATTACTTTGGGCCTAATTCTGTCCTGATGATGTCATCTGCTCTTTGATGTTAGCAGAAGTAGGTGGAAACCCTCTGCCAAGAAAATAAAGGCATTTAAATCATCATTTCAGTATGTTACTTAGTAAATTGCATTCCTTACCCGCAATAAGAAATCTACATAAAGTAATTAATTTTGTTAGCCACTGCTCACCAACTGTCTGCCTCTTCCAAATTGTAACTGGTCAGCCCCCTGGTGAGAACTGCCTTGCAGCACGCTGGTCGCTGTGTATGGCTGTCCCCATCTCCAGCTTGCTTGCAGTGACGGGAGTAACTGGAACAGACTGTGCCGCCTATCCTGTGAGTAAGTATATCCAAACATCCAGCTCACAGTATGCTGTGGAGTTTTTCAAATAACTTGATCAGAAAAAAAAACCAGCCAAAACCAAAACCAACCAAGCCAAAAACCCCACCAAAAAACCTAAGCCCCAAATAAAACCCCTGCTTTTCCTCCCCAAGAAGTTCCCTGCTATTCCCAAAGACCTGGAAGAGGAAGTTACAAACTGTTGGTAAACTAACATGTTAAGACTACAGGAGTTGAGTTGTCATTGAAAAGAGACATGCTGCAACCATCTTTAGAATTAAATTTTTTTATTATTTTTGCCATAGAAAGCTCTAAGAACTAATATCAATTATTGATTAATGAAAAGTAAAACACAACTTTAAAAAGTATGTCAAGGAAAGACTGTACAACTATATACATTACAGATCTGGCAAAAATGATAAATGTTTCACGTGGAACAGTTCCTAGGCAATCGCTTTAGAACCCAGTGTTCAATGTATATAGTCGTCAGCTCCTGCATCTTTTTTATAAGCTGCATACCTTAACAGTACAAAATAAATAAGCAGTCAACTGTTATCTCAATATTTGTTTCATTCACATACTGGAATGCTATGGTATGAATCCCCAACCAACCGTACAGTGAGGATGCAGCCACCACCATCGTATTTTGCAGCAGACCTGTTAATGGTTTTTTATAGGCATATAATGACTGTGAGGTTTGTTACCACACCGTTGAAACTCTTAATTTTTATATAAGTTCTTTTTTTTCAGATTCAATCTTTTTCTTTCATTACCACAAAGCCAATTTCTTAGTATTTACATAAGATTTTTCATTAAGTTAAACTGGAAAGTGTTTACAAAAAAAACCCCAAACAACCCCCAAACAAAAAATAAACAAGTGCAATAGCCAGAAATCTAAATATAAAAACTCATGGCCCCATATAAAGTTTTAAAATAATGGATTTAATATGTTTTCAAACCAATAAATACTGGAAGTGAAAGTTAAAAAAATGCTTTACATGATCTCTGGACTTTGGATATATCAAAACAAAATCACTTCCAAGGAAAACTGAAGACCCTGAGACACATGCAAGCAAGAGTCTTCTAGCAAAAATAGTTACAAAGCCCTAATTTTCCAGTTTTCCTCCAAAAAGGGACCTTTAGTAGGCACAGTTTAATTTAAGGTTTTAAATATATCAGCAGCAAATATTGATAGCCATTGATTACGTTTAATGATTACTGGATGTACACTTTGCAAGATATCCTTAATTCCAGATGAGTCTTGTCACTACCAAAAAGAACACTATACTTTTCTTGTCATGGTCAGGAAGCCTCACTACAGCACGCAGCCAGCTACATCAGAGCGACCTGCGCTAAGAATACACACTAGCAATACTTATGTCTTGTGAGGATTACGTCTGGCTGCTGAAATGCCATCTCAAGACAACATCCAACCTGTAACATTTGAAAACATACCTCATTATATTCAAAGGGTCTGAAATAATGATCTGGAAGTAACTGCCAGTATCAGGTTCTTGGCCTACAAGACAGAAGTGCTGTGCACTACATGCATAACGTAAACAAATCCTCCTCTTTCTCCCTTGTTACTCATACAGATTTCTGGTACCCTTTTCAATCGCTCTGGCTGTATTTGAACCATTTACCATTTAAATGTCTCTCTGTCTAGAGCACTGTATGTCTAAAACCTAGCCATGAAGGTCACAGGATTGAGATGCTTACTTAAAATATGAAAAAGAAAAGCCTTTAGCTGTAGTTTAAGCAACAAAAGGTCACGATAACTAACTAGTACTATGAGTACAATGCACAACAATCTTTCTCAGTCATGCCTAGAACTTGAGCAGTTTTCATATTAGCATTTACAAAAATTCAACAAGTCACTAGGTTTGAAATGCTGAACTATGACTCCAGGAAACAGCTGTTTGTTTTTCTCAGATCTCCCGTTTCCTGTTCAAGTTGGACATCTAATTTATCTTCCAAGTGCTTAAGCATGTACCCATTGCAAGGAGAAGAAAGCAGGACAATATCTTAAACCCAAAACTGAAAATAGACAACAATTAGACAACTGCAGAGAAATTATAGTTTGTATTATGGTGGATGGAGGGTCTGTTGTGATTGTTGGTTTATTCCTCATGCTTCCACACCCTATAAATGGAGGGAAAAAAAAATCCAAATCCCTGTTCCACTTAAAGATATTGCTGAGATTCTTGTATTCCTATTTGGCTATCTCAGTGCTAAACCAACACAATACTTGATTGTTTAATAGTTTTAAGAAGTACATTTCAAAGCCTTCAGGCAAAAAAATAAAATTATCATATTACTTTATAATACCAGACTGAAGCCCCCCTTCTTGAAGGGGGGGAAAAAAAGGAATAGTGCCTTACTTCAACTAACTACCGGCATCTTTTCCAGTACTAAGAAAACCTAACAGTTTTCCTCAAGCTTTGAAAAGGCAAAATTATCTCCCTTCTAAGTGTTCTAAGCTTATTCACTAATAAGCTTTGTGGGGTTTGGTTTTTGCTTTCCCTTCCCCTGCCCCACTCCCCCCATTGCAAAAAAGTAAAATATAATGGTTCAGACACTGAATGCTCCGCTCACCATACTCACAAGTATAAAGAAAGTTTGTTCAAGTTAGTGCCAAGTATGCCTTGTTGGAAAGACTATTTGCATGAAAGCAGATGCGATTAAAAAATACACTACTCCAAAACTACTGATTACTCTGGACCCTTGCAGCAATGTATTGTTCACACATACACAAAAAAAATTGAATTGTGGGATCTTCTTTTTTTAATGGTTCCCTATTTGAGAGACTATGATGTGAAGTCTTACTGTTTTCTTAGTTAACATCTAAAAACGATTGAGCATTAAAGTGCTAACATGAAAAGGTTTACACAGCAGGTATGGGTACAGGAAATACCTCAATTACTTTAGAAGATTTATAGCTCTTTAGAAGAGTATGTACCTTTTCAAGCTACAAACCTCCATATTTTGATCAAAATTAACATACCAGAAAACACCGCCAGCTCCTTGGAAACGTCTTAATCTCTATTCAAGTAAACTTTCAGATTAAGTGCTTCCACAAGTCACCTGCAGCTACTAATGATCCATCTAAGTGCTACTGTTTGATGACTTGTAAGAACAAGTTAACTTGCTTTCACTTTTAACATTTGATTTACAGTGATTTTATCAGTTCATTTCGAACAGCTGCAGTATTTCTGCGCGGAATCCTCTTCCCCCACATGTAATGCGTTTCAGTAAGATTCCGGTATTACAAACTCAAATTCAGTACTTCCCTCTGCTGGATTCTGTTTAAAAATCGCTTCGTTTCCCTGTGGAATGAAAATGTCATCCCAGGTAATTTGTTTGGCTGGGGGGTTTGATGTCGTTCCTTCAGCGCCATCCTTGCCTGCGCCAACGCGATAAACGATTCCCCCCTCGTTTATCACCGGGATACTGCTGGAGTGATCGCTAACGTACGCGTACTGTCTGATCTGCAAGGACCTGCAAGGGTGCAATCGGTAAAGCTTGGTATCTCCAGAAGGGTCTTGGCTGTGCACTGATCTTATGTGGGAAGCTGTAATTTGGTAGTTGATGAAAGATTTGCCACACGTCAAGCACTGGTACCTTCGCTCGCCGGTGTGGTGAATTTCATGCTTCGTACGGTATTCTGCAAGAGGGAAAACTTTGTCACAGTATCGACACGGATACTTCTTCTCCCAGGAATGAACGTTAAAATGTCTCCGTAAACTCGTCAGACATGCATATGATCTCTTGCAAACAATGCAAATGTAGTAGACTCTTCCATCCACTATGAGCTCGTAATGGTCATCGTGCTTTACTTTCATGCGTTTCCTGTTTGGGGAATCACCGCCGGATGTTCTAGGCTTTTCATCAGGCTTGGCTTCGCCTTCCTCGGAATCGCCCTTTACAGGAATGACTATGTCATAGGTATCCTCACCAATATTTGCATAAACCTTGCAGCCTGTCGATAAGCCTTCTATTTCAGTTGCCGTATCTAAAGTTATGATTTTCTGCCCTTCTGCCACATGCGTTGATGAGACACCTGAGCTGAATTCCTTCTTGTTCCCAGTAAGGACATCTGAGATTTTTATTTTAAATTCTCCAGGTTTAGAAAATGGCTCTTGTGAATACGTAACAACCTGTTTCTTCTGTACACCTGATCCTTCAGTGGTTACTGCCTTGGGTGCAGAAGGTTGCTGGACCAAAGAGCTACTGCTGACTGAACCAGGACTAGAGGAGCTAATGATATCAACATCATCTTCAACAACCTCTTCATCTTCAACAGCAGTTGTTCCCACTTCAGTCAAGGAGCCATTAGTAGAGGGTGGCTGGTTCTCCTCAAGTAAATTAATTGTAGGGGGCGTGTGGGCTTGATGGGAGGAGCTAGCATTGAGCGAGGAGTTAAGCAGAGGCTTATTTAGCACAATGATATTAGGAGTCAAATGCTGTGGCGTTGCAGAGACAAGTGATTCGGCACTTGATTTTTCTTGGTTTGGACTTAGCTGACTGGCAGACAAAGTGAGCTTTTGACCTGCCGTGGTGGTGCTCATCAAATGGGGAGAGCTGCCACTGCCACGTGATTTTTGGTCAGAAACTCCAGCTGGATTTGGGCAAAGCTGGTTCTGGATTGCAGCATTTTTATCTTTAATACATTCTTTAGGAGGAACAATCTCAGAGCAAAAAATTACATCATCATCCTCATCATCTGAATCACTCACTGTAATTTTTGTAGTCTCATATTCTATACCATGTAAGGAGAATGATTGTGTTATAACCGGCATCCCATCCATTACCTCTTGACTATCTGGTCTTATTACAGGTACTTGTGTTTCAGCATCCTTTTGACCTGGACTAGAAGTTGATGTTTCTGAGGCACCATTTTTGACCTCATCTGGCATGCTTTTTCCTTCAGGAGTTACACCCAGATCAGCTATGAATTTAACACCCAGCTGTTGCCCTGATTTAATCAGTTCATCAAGTAAATCAGATCGAATGCTGATTATTTTGGAGCTATAAATATAGTTAAGAATTTCTGCAAAAATTTCTGCTCTTATGAAGCTCAGTTCAACCACCTGCCCAGCCACTGAGAAAAGCTGATGAAAATATGTGCTTGAGGCCGAAAGGATGTTCCGGTGAGCTCGAAATTTCCGGTCTTCCACAATGACAGTAACATCACAAAAAAGCCCATGGCCGCGTTGTTCATTCAAAGACTGAAGGAGCACACTGGAATACTGTGTGTCTGTTGCAGAAATCATTTTTTTCCCCTCCATTCCTACAAAGAGAAAGTAAAAGGTATCAAATCAGTAAAAAATATACATCTACAGTTTTAACTGCGTGACAGTGTTCCCACATTGGCTGTTTATTCCTTCTTTTGAAAAAACAAGTCTGAGATACTATTTGCAAGCTTGTATGGTATAGCGCTCTGCGAATTTGTTTCTCACTCTTATTTGTCCTTTCCCCTTCTACACAATATACATGCAATTTGGAATATATCCTCTACTCCTACAGGGTAAGGAACAGAGAAACAACTGCTTATCCGATTCAACTGCAAATAAAGCAAACTTGAAAGCCAAAAAGATATAAGATTCAGGCCCCTCAAAAGGCTATAAACATTATTACTGATTTCTTTTTAATTGCAAGAATATTCCATAAATTGTTATGGGAAAGCCTGGTAACACCTAAGTTATTTATGAGCCAGACGATGAAATTCATGGATCTGCACTATCACCAGTCATCTGAGGTTAATGCAAACAGCATTAATACTTTATTTCCTTGCCCACAAAAGGAAACTTTTTTGTTTTTTTACAACCCCCCCAACTCCTCCGTTCGTACATGCAGAGCTGCTTTATGTTTGAAACCAAGGAACTGAGGCAACATAGTAACAACACGGCTCTGTAAAGCCAGCCACTCACCGGCACTGCCGGTTCGATGCACAACCCGACCTCACACCGCGCGGGTGGAGAGCCGCAGGTCCATATTTCTGCCCGTAAAACTTTATTTCCGTGCGCCGGGAGGGCAGGACACGGAGAGGCCGAGCCCCCC
>VXBZ01006546.1:0-13175 GCA_013399135.1 Heliornis fulica
TTAAAAAAAATAAAATAAAATGAAGCCAATGTATCAGTAACATTGAATATTTTATTAGATTTTAAATTATTCAGCACGGTAGCTTTTTAAAATCCAATAACATTCACACAGTTGCAGCGAGCATGTGATAGCTTATGCAATATGTCCTTGTACCTGCAGTTTGTGTCCAAAGACTTTTCAGATAAACGTGCTGTATCTGCTACAAAGTCTAGACTTGCCATAAACACTTTGTGTAGGGCTTCTGCAGGACTTCTTGTAGTTCACATCTGGAACGTTTTCTCATGTAAGTCTACAGTCTTACCACTTTTTTTTTTTTTGTAACTTCAGAACAGAGAACTTGGGGGATTTCCTAGTAGCAGCGAAGTAGGAAAGGAAAAAAATCATTTGTTACCTGGTGGCTTAAGCTGTGATTGTTCTGTGAAAGGTTTGTCCTCGGCTTTCAAAGTGAAATAGAAGAAAATTATGCAGTCTTTTTCTTTTTTTATGCTGAAGCAGAATAAAACGCTGCTTGACAGGTCTGATATACTGGGTTAATTTTACTCGCTGTCATAACGTTTACTTTTAATAGATCTTCTCAAAGTTATGATGACTGTAAGCACTGTAAGTAACCGAAACTCTGTTTAGAGAGCAGGTTTTGAACAGTACAAAACTTGTTGTGCATTGTTTGAACACTACTTGGTGATGAGTCCATTTCCATAATAGTGTATAATATAAATCTATGGTAGTGCCATCTGTTCAGTGGCCAGTCCTTCCCTGTCTTCTTTCGAGGTAAATTCCAACTGTAGGTTAAAGTTAAGTCATATGGTTAATTTCTGACCCGTTTCAGATCTACTGTTAAAGATTCTCTGCTCGAGCTCAGAAAAGTAATGATTGTGATAAAAATCCTGTTATTTATCATACCTTCAAAACCCTCTTTTGCTTTCTGTGTTTGAAACACATTCATAGCGTATCAGTGAGTGGTTTTTTTCTTTCTTCTTTTTTTTTCCTCTTGAAAAAACCCAAAACCCCACACACCTAAGGGGGAAAAAGAGAGATCATAATGAAGAAGATGATGAAAAAGTCATCCCAGTGAAAGACTGGAATTTTCTTCTTTGTGACCAGTCTGATAAATTTGCAATCTCATCCACTGTCATGGGGTGTTGAACTTCAGAGACATGTTTATATGCATGTGGATGATGAAACTGGGCTTCAAGGGTGCAGTGACTTCTCCTTAGTTTGAAAGAAAGATACAGCTTCATTTTTAATAAGGAATATCCTTTTATATATATTTCACAACAGCTGTAAGGTTTTACATTTGCTGTTGTTGCTGTTCCTTGGTCAGATTTGAACACAAGCCAATCTGATGTTCAGATGTGTAGAGAACAGACAGTAACTTAACTACGAGAGTGACTACAGAGACTACAAGGTATTATTTCAGGTGGAGGAAATACAGTGCATCTCTCTATAATAATAGATGGTTTCTGAGTCCCAATGCATGGTGGTTTTTTTAGGAATAAATAAATCAATACCTTTGAGAACAATAAGTGAAGACTGGGATCAAATGGAAGGAAAACACAATTTAAAATGCGGGGTGTTTTATTCCCCAGATTTACCTCATGGAATGGGGCACGCTGATCAGCTACAGTAAGGGTACTCTAAGTGCATAGCAAATCAGTATATCCCATGTCCATGTGTTAAAAGTCTTTGCAACAGGATCTTCTGAAGATTTACCAGTTGAGTTTTCTTTGTTCTGAAGCTGATCCTTAAACTGTATCATGCTTTTTTACTTGGGTCGTTGCTGAATTTTTCTGTGAGGTTGGCCTAAAAATGATACAGATGTTGCCAAAACCAGGCAAATATGTTTCTTTATTTTACGACTGTGTCCTGTGAGTCTGAGATAAAATATTTCACAACATTCAAGGAACTGTTTCAAAGATGTTGCTTTTTCTCCATTACAGTGAGAAATTTCACTCTCTCGGAGGCTTAGAAGTTACTATAAAGCCTCTTTCTGCAGCTGGAATGAGCTGCAAGGAGTAAAAGTGCTGAGAAACAAGAGAGGTAAACTGTAGCTTTGTTCTCATGTAACTATGCTGAAAGACCTAAGAGATCAGAGACACTTTTAAAGATCACGATTCTTGTGTTTTACCAAATGCCTTTGCATCTTTGGACGGCATCTGCTTCTGTACAAACTGCTGACAGTGTGACCCTGCATAATGATTTTCACTGTTCTTTTAACAAATTACATTTGTATTCAAATTGATTTTCCATGACTGCTCATATAGCCTCCAGAAAGCGTATAGCAGATACACTATTGCATTCTGTACGTGTCTGGTCAGCCTAGGACAGAGTTTGATGTCAAGCCATCCATCGTTATAACTGGAATTAACAGTCCCGGTAGATGGGTTTTTTTTTAAGTGTCCGGCTTCCTTTCTCTGCCCTTTACGTCTTTATCCTTTATGTCATTTTTTTTCAAAGACATGTGTTTTCAAAGGATATACTTCATACAAGGTTGTGTATCAGTGGTAACATAGTGAAAAGGGGCACTGTCTTTTCTTCCCTCCTCCACATTTTTCCAATTACCATCCAGTTGAAAATCAAAGAAACTATCCACTTTGGAAGTTATTTCAAAAGACAATCTGTTTTTGTTAAGAGGTCGATACTTATGCCTTGCATTAGCTGTGTATACATCACATGCCCATAAAGCTGCAACAACAAACTCACAGCCTGATACCTCTTCAACAAAAGTAAAGATACCTGGAGAAGTGACATTTAAGAAACTGCAAGAGTCAGAAATAAATCGATGTTCTTCTCAAATGTATTGTGAGTCACATAGGAGTTAGCAGATTACTGTTTTCCCTTTTTTTTAAGGTCTTTACACAACATTTCAAACTTACATAAGCCACAGAGTCAGAGCATTTCTGAAAACTTGGAGGATGATCAACACTGTATATATTTGGGTTCTTTGTAGCATACTCTAAGCCTACCTGCCGCAAGTTTGAAAGAGAATGGGTTGAACATCAAAACAGTATTAATTTATTTCAACTTCCAAAACAGGTTTTTGGGGAAGATAGGAGTTTAGTTTTTCCTGGTCAGATGATAGAGAATGAAAGATGAGTTAAAGGATTCAAATGCAAGTAAGGGTTGAAAGAACCTTAGGGTGAAGGTATCTCGCACTGAAGGACCTACATAGTTTTCCCATTTAACAGGTGCAAAGGGAGGAAGTACGGGGATAGCTAGCAGCCTAAATGCAGTGTGTTAGATCAGCCCGAGGAATAAGTGCTAATGGTTTCCTTCTTTATAAGACTTAGGTTGTGCAAGATCTTATCTTGAGAGTCAGGGCTGCTGCTGTGTGTAATGACAGTAGGGTATGGCTTATTTTCTAATGGTAAGGTCTGTGGGGAGTAAAGCAATTCTTGTACCATTCACATTGCAGGACCAGTGCATGGACCTGTTCTAAAACAGTTGCCGACCTGGATGCTCAATATTATTTAAAGCAGGGGCCAAGCTGCAGGCATAGAATTTTATGCATGTCTTTTCATGGTTTGGGATTTTATCAAATCTCAGCCTTGCTGTTGTGGGAATATACTTATGGCTTAGTATTTCTTTGTTTTTCATTTGTTTGTGTGGGTTGTTTTTTCTTTTTTTTTTTTTTTTCTTTAATCAGCAAGCTGTGTTACCTTGCATCACAGTGGGGGTGCTCTATTTTAATTTTTAAAAGCTGAGAAGTGAAACAGTCTCTGGTTATCTAATAAACTGGATAAGCTAGCTGATAATTGCAGTGCGTGGTATGTCAGTGGATGCATTGTCATATGAAACACATGAAAACAACTTATTTTTACTTACATACCTTAGTGCCTGTATGCATGCATACTGTACTGTGGGTATATTCACATTTTAGATAGCATTGAGAGGAATTGCATTCACTTATGTGCCACACATCTATCCTCATAGTTTGGGTAATGTTAGGTAAGAGTTCATTGCTCTATGAATTCAGGATGCAGAGTTCTGTATTTCAACTCAAAATTAACTATATTCAACAAAAGGAATGAGCACCTACAGCTGCTCCCAGAGCTTCCCAATAGTATCCCTCACTCCATCCCCATAACTGTTTAATAAGGGGTTACTTGCAGAATAGGCTTTTTGTGACTTAAGAGTTTGATGAAGTTTTTTGAAGATACAGAAGAAAGTATTCATTTGTCTATGCCATTTAAATGGAGAGTTGTGGAGTATCTGAACTATACCACTCGTGGCAGCAGAACATCAAATTCTGAGGTTTAGGAGTTAGGGTTTTAACCACAGTGTTTAAAGCAGTAAACTCAAGCATGCAGATGATGGCAGGGAGGAGCAGCAGACGGATGAGTAGGCGCAAGATCTGCTCTCCTTGCTCAGTGCCCAGACAGGAGCTTTGTGCATCCCAGTGGGAAACGACCATTGTGAGCAAAAGATCTGCAGCAGCTTCAGTTTCAGGGGTGGTGTATGACCTTGGAGGTGACACAGAGAAGAGGGAGGGCAGTCAGCACACTGTTGCTCTTCACTGGAGGAGGAGGAGGTGGGAGGTTTCATGTGGGTGATCCATGTCATCCCTCATCCCAGGTGGGGTGTAACTTGGGCAAAAGTCAATGTCTACATCAAGAGGCGACTCCTGATGAAAGCTATTGAGAAAATTACCAGTGAAATACTTTATCAGAGCTCTGCACATACAAGGGTTTAACAAGTCATTAGTCTGCCCTGTCCTCCTTTGGTGTTTAGCTTGCACACCTAGGACGCAGAACAGACAGCATGGGTTCAAGCTGACCACGGAGCAGTTCAGAAGATGGATTTGAATGTGACAGACTCAAAATTTTCATTTCAGTACAGAGCAGGACCTTTTCAGAGCTTTGCAAACAGCCACCTTCTTCCTGTTCCACGCCCCTCTCAACTTGTGTTTTTTTTTCCTTAATCATTTTCAGTTTTAACCAACACAGGGCATTTGTGCGTTGCCAGATTATGGCCCTGCTGCAGGATAAAGCTGTGGTTTCGTAGAGGGGTTTTTTGTGTGTGCCTTCGAGTACTCTCACAATAGTAACTTTCTGACAGAGACAAAAAAACCCCAAACCAAACTCCACCAACCTGCAAGAGATGATTACTTTGCCAGTTTTTAGCTGAAGTAATTTCATTTGCCATGCTTCTGTGTAGGGAGGCTGACAAAATTTCAACAAAAACTGCTTTTTTTCCTATCATTGTCAAGATGCTGTGTCAACCTGTATAATTATGGAGAGCTGTGACAGCAGTGCGTAAATAACAGTAATTTCTGCCATCTGATTACTCATGTCTTAGGTTTCTACAATAGTGAAGCTACAACAGACAATATAGGAAATAATTTTGGCTAAGACGTATATATGCCATGTGTGAGTGTGAAGAATAGGAAGCAAAAGGCGTTTATTTTGAGCGTTTACATTTTTCAGTCCGTCTCTCCCTCATGTACGACAGCCTCTATCACTGCTGGATATCATTGCACACAACCAGCCCCTTTAATCCAGGCTTCCTCTCTGATTATTCTCTGTTACAGTCCCAAAGGCCACACTGCTTTAATCTGCCAGTTTGCCAGTTTTTTGTTTTTCTAGTTAAGTATTATGTTTGCAGACAGTGGCCTGGGCTCTGAGACTGACTTTTTTGGTGTTTTGTTGTTTTTTTTTTTCTTCTTCTTCTTTTTCTCACACCCTTTGCAGCTTGGGCATTTGGTGTAGAGACAGAGAAAATACTGTTTGCAGTGTAGCTTGTCAGATTCCTTACTTGTCTGAGGAATTGTGCAGGATTGCCTTACAAGGGTTCTTCTAGGTTAAAACCAAAGATCTACTAGCTGATTGCTTTCAGAAGCTGTTACAGAACTATTTTAAAATCACTCAATGTCCATTTGAACAATTTTAAGGGAAGATTAGATTAATACCATGAATAGTGCACAGTGCGGATGGGGAAAGGATGTGCTGTTGTAGCTAAAAAGACTTATTAGTTCTCTTCTATGCTATGTCCTACATATATGTCTTTAATGATGTTTTTGGCTAATTTCTTTGATTTTTTTTTTTTATGGCTAACTTTTAACCTCATACAAAATGATGCATCATTTATAGGTAGTCCTTCAGAATAAAGATCAACCTCTTTGATAATGGCTTTCATTTTCCCAGGTGTGATCAAGCCCATTGTAACCTCTTGACTTTCTTCATCAGGCTTCTCTTTAACCTGGTACTCAAGTTCAGGTGCATCTTTTAGAAACCTCTCTAAGATGTGCTGCATTTTTGTGCTGTTGCACACTTAACATGTACGTTTACAATAGTTTCTTCCTATGGTGGTTTTACTTAAGCTCAGACTCTTCTTGAAGTGTGGGTCTTGTGGTTCAGCTGGTTACTAAAGTCATAGTGGACAAACAGAGAGCAACCAAAAAAAAAAAAAAGGCAGTTGAAGTAATGTCAGACATACTTGGGTGTGCAGTCTCTTCTTTCATGAAATTGGCTAGGGAAAAAAGCAAAGCAACATCCTAAGCAACAACCCTGAAATCAGCTGGAGGGAAGTGTGGTTGACTCTATACACTGGCTTAATGTACAGACTACATCTATATTGCTTCACATAGCCAGACCAGTTATCACTCTAGTGCACCTCACTATCTTTCAATACAGTTAATTTATATGCTAATATGCATTGAAAATGTTGAGCATGAGTAAAAGTTTAGTAAAAAGCAGTAGGAAAAGATGTGCTTCTGACATGGGTCAGAGCCTCCTGGCCACTGGAGGGGTGAAACAAGGGTCTAGTCTGTAGGAGACTTCTTAAGTCTCACGGAATCACAGACTGGTCTTGGTTGGAAGGGACCCCAGGGATCATGAGGTTCCAACGACCCTGCCACAGGCAGGGCCACCAACTTCCAGGCCTGGACCTAGACAAGGTTGCCCAAGGCCCCATCCAACCTGTCCTTGGACACTTCCAGGGTTGGGGCATCCACCATTTCTCTGGACAGACCATTCCAGCACCTCACCATTCCATGAAGAACTTCCTCTTCATAACCTAAATCTTCCTTCCTCTAGTTTAAATCCATCCCCCCTCGTTCTAACATTATTTGCCCTTGTGAAAATCCAGTTCTCCTGCTGTCTGTATGCTCTCTTAAGTCTCCATATTTTGTTACTCCTAAAGATCAGCTGAGATGATCAACTCTGCCATGTGATATTGGATGCTATGGCCAAGCCCATCTAATTGCACTCTGCCACTGACTTTTCCCTTATTTCAGCACCGGTGATGCTTTTGGCAATAAAACCCATAATTTCTCTACCATGCTAATTTTTCGGTAGCTTAGCTTNCCCTCACAGGGAAATAGTTTTTCCTTTGTTCCATTCACATGGAACATGTTCCAGCTTGGAACCATTTCCCCTTGTCCTATCTCTGACTATCCCTGAGAAGAGCCTGGATCCATCCTCCTGACACTCACCCTTTACATATTTATAAACATTAATGAGGTGATCCCTCAGTCTCCTCTTCTCCAAGCTGAAGAGGCCCAGCTTCCTCAGCCTGTCCTCAGAAGAAAGATGTTCCACTCCCTTTATCATCTTGGTGGCCCTGTGCTGGACTCTCTCAAGGAGTTGTATGTCCTTCCTGAACCGAGTTATGGGAAGAGAGTGGGAGGAATGAGTGCCGAGGTCTGTTGGACACCAGACGTGTCCTCACCTGGTTCCTTCAGGAGGAATTCACAGACAGATTTCTCAGTGACAGCTTGCACATTTTTTTGGCAAGAAATATATTTCTTGCAAGCATCTCCAAGTGCATGCTTGCTCTGAACATGTGAATATCCCAAGTCTGGTTTTCAGGTGAACTTAACCCATTTTGAGCAGGAAGACAAGCTCGCTTGCTCCCCCACCCCACCATAAGGCACAGTGAGACACATTTCTCCCTGCCTTGTGTATAGCTATATATAAAACACTGTGGAAACCAGGTACTGAAATCAGACCTGTGAGTATATGTTGTGTTGCTGCTTGTGTTGCCTTGGCATGGCTGTAAGCAGAGGAGCACGTTCTGCTTTTCTCATGCCATCTCCCACTCCTAAGCACCTGCGTGCTACATCACCATCCTCAGGCCAATCAAGTGTTGATTAACTAAACTGTCCTGGTAGGTTATTTTGATGAGGACAGATTACAGTGTTTTTCTTCTCTAATTATTTCTGTGCCAAATATTTATCTTGTGGATAAATATCTCTCTGTGGCTGTGCAAAGAAGGCAAAGCTCAGGAGCACCCCGTGTGATCTCAGTAAAGCTGAAGGAGCTGCCTTTGCATTTTGCCTTGTCTTGTATTTCTAAGCAAATAAAACTGCTTAAAAGTACAGTGATTAGACGTGATTCTGGCTCCTCCATTCAGAGCAGCTGAAGGTGGAGCAGGAAGAAAGAAGCCCAAATGAATAAAATGTCTACATTATTCAGTTAGATCAGGAGGAAAAAAAGATGATTCTTTAAACAATAAATACTTTTTTTCCCTGTTTTTCATGAGGTCTTCATGTGTATGTGTGTGTGCTCAATCATGCAACTGGATTCAGTTGCACAAAGACTCATCTTTCAGCCATTAAACAGCCTGATCAAGAAGTGTCATGACCTTCCCAAGTGGCAGTGTCCCTTTATCCTAGCACCTGTGGGACCTGAGTTTCTTCCTAGGATTTGAGACCAGTGGTCGACTTAATTTTGATCAGTTAACCTGCTTCTGCTTGAATTCATGTTTTTATAGACAATTTTTTTTTTATTTGTTTAAATTATGTCTTGCAGAAAACATAATAAAAAGTAACTGAACTACTTTGGTTTCTTTTCCACTAATGAGCTGTGGTTATGGCATTACACTTGCAGAAAAATCTCAACTGTGTTTCAAATGACAGCTGAAAATTTCCTTTTAAGGCAGAGGAGGGAAGAAGGAGTATCCCAGAAGTGTACCCTAACTGCACTGGGATAAAGATGGCTCTGATTTAGTTATAATCAGTATTTTGATCTGTGCTTTTCCTCTAGAAATGTTTCCACTTTTTTTTTTTTTTTTTTTAGAGCTGAGGAATTTTGACAAGAAAAACAGGAAGTTTTCATCTTTTTTGTTTGGGGTTTTTTTTTTAGATTCAGGGAGCTACTCTTTCACCCTGTACATGTTCTAGCCTGGCAGATAATCATAATGTCCTGTGCAAGCATCTTTCATAACAATCTTTTTTTCTCTAGTGTCACATCAAGCTTGTTTTGTTTTGTTTTCCCCTTTCTTCTTGCAGTGTGTATACCTTCCAGATGATACAGAGAGCATCCCCGAAGTCTGAAAACAAAGGTCAATACATCACATAGAAAGGCCTTTACCTTTAAGAGAAATAATAAGATCTGATGACTTATGTCTGCTAAAAGCTGTGATGTTGTGTCTCCTGTAATGCAAACTCCTGTACTGCTGGCATTTCAGAGTGTGTAAGAAGTGTTAACATACTGTTACTGTTTACCCAAAGAGTTGCAGGAATCTCACCATCAGGTAATCACCTGGAATAGCTGCTTCAGGAGAATTCTTGGTTAATGCTACTCAGATTTCTCACTTTATTACTGTATATGCAAGAGATTTTTAATTTCCATTTTCAAAACGAGGCATTAGAAGCTTTTAAAATCCGAATTGCAAATGCCCAGTCTGTTGACAGCATGGTATATGTATTTTTTAACAGTTGGAAAAATTTTTAAAAGCCTTTAATACAGGATCTCAGAACAGATTTTCTGTAGAAAAAGCGGCTTCAAAAAGGGTATAGTTTTGTTCTGCTCCATTTTCCTGTTAAGATCCAGCAGTAAAATTACTGAAGATTTTAGACATATTACATCTGTTCTTTGAAAGAGAACAGCATAAAAGACATAAAATTACTGTTCTAGTAGATTACAAGCTGTAGTGTATATCTGCTGAAATTGGCTTTATGGAAGCTGCTTCTTCTAAGCTGATGTAGTTTAAAAATAAAATACTAACTTCTTTTGTGTCATACCCTTCCTGAACAGTGGAATAACTCTGCATTACCTCTGCTTTCGGTCACAAAGGGTTTGTTTGCCTGGAGTTTTCACTTTGAGAGCAGCCTGAAGGACACAGGTGGACATCACTCTACCAGTGACCGATGGTCATAGAATCATGGAATCCTAGAATCTCTTGAGCTGGAAGGGATCCATAAGGACTATCAAGGCCAACTCCTGGCTCCACACAGGGACAGACAAGTCAGAGGAGGGGACTGAAGTCATCATCCAGATGCTTCTTGACCTCAGTCCAGCTGGGAGCTGTGATCACTTCCCTGGGGAGCCTGTTCCAGTGCCCGATCCCCTTCTCAGAAAGGAGGCCCAATTCTATGCCTTATACTTCATATTGCTGTCTGAGTGAAAATGGGTGATATTTAGTCTTGACTCTCTTTTAAGGCATTATAGAACCTTTATTTTCCCGGTGGAAATGAGGACTTTGAAGAAACTGTATCTGTATGGGGTTTGTGGTATATTCCCAGTGTTTTTCTTGGACCAGCATACATTTGTCACCACATGATCCTGTTGGAGCTCGTCAGTAGTCTCATCATTAATGCCAGTGGCATACATTGTCAGTGGGATCTATTAGCTGTCAGTGATCATACATTACTATATAATTACTGGAGTGGCTTTTGGCTATATTGAACATAAGTATTAACGCTGGGTAGATCTTTATAGGGTATTTATGCTCTGCAGTGTTCACCAAAAGGTGTAGATGTTTGTAGACAGAGCAGGCTTCTGCACTCAGCACGGCTATATTAGGCTCTCAAAGATTTTTCTGGGAGCATTTCCCTGCATTAGAAATTACTATATTTATCCTTGGTATCTATGTAGTGACCCAGATTGTTTATCACTAACTACCTTGAATTTTTATATCACATGTACTCTTGTGCTCTTGTATGGAAGAGTGAAGAAGAGGTTGGCCTTTGGTTTGCTGCCTTTTTTTTTTTTCTAGTTCTATTCTGTTTTTTTTTCTGCTTTCTCTTGTGGGGAGAGGTGTAATTCTCCTTTTTTTGCTTGGATTTTTTGTTTCTTTGGGTTTGAGGTTTTTTGAGGTGCTACTTTCTTCCCTTGCACAAAGGTTTTACATGGAATTTTTATCTTTTCCTGGAACTCTTCTGATAAAATGACAGCTTTTTAATGGTTCTGAAAATTAGCAGTGTTACAAACCGTAATTCCCAAGGACTAGAGAGTCAGCTGCAACCACGGTAGGCTCAGAGAGGGAAACACAGACAAAAGGCTCCACTGTGTCAAACACAATGGTATTTAAAAATGTTTTTCATGTTGCAGATTTATATTGTATATTAACCCATTGCTGCTTTTCTTTAGTATTTTTTACCCCTTTTTCTTTGCTTTTCCATTCTCAGTGTTGAACTGATTTGAATTCATGTATTTTTGATTTTTCACTTGAAAGAGCACTGGTAGATGTTAATACAAACTTGTTGAAATTATTGAATTGAATGTTGTTCACATTCAACTCTCCTGAGAATATGAATTTTGGTGTTTTTTTCTTGGTTTCAGTAATGCAAAGACACCTCTTGTGGATACAGCAGAGTAACTTTCACCACAGCTTCCTCTAGATTATCGTCTGAAGCTTTGCCAGAATTATTAGCTACACATTGCAAGCTGTCACTTCGTGTCCAAACTGAATAATTAAATCTTCAAATCAGAGTTGTGTGGGTTTGAGTTGGTTGGTTTTTTATTATAAATGTAGTTTACAATTTCATGGCTTCATAGAACCTTCAGGAAAAGAGCTGCAGTAGAGCTTATTACAAAATAGGCTAAAATGTTGGTGAAATTTTGGGTTATTATATTACATATTCAGATTTGGACTCCCGTGTCTAGGGCAAAAACTGCCATTACTGCATTAGGTGTGTTTGTGCCATAATGACTGCAGGTCCCTTTATGATCTGATCTGGGGCCTTTAATCTGGGTTTCTTGCCAGCAATTATATAAAATACCTATCAACTCTGTTAATACTAACTGGTGAAATCATCCTTTTTGCAATAAGCCAGTTGAGTAACACTCTATGTACCTGAAATGAACACCACTGTCTTTCAAATGTAGGGTTTGTAGGTGGCAACTTATCCTTGGAGTGTGTGGTTCATTTATTTGTGTGCCAGACAAGACTGTCTCTGGCATGGGCTGGACCAACTGCTCAGGTGGAACACAAACTTGGTCCCAGATGAAAGGTACTGAGGGAGGATGATGTGGTTGGAGAGGCAAAACAACAGGGTTTTTGAAAGACCCCACAAAGCCAACAGCTCAACTGCTGCATTGCAAGGGAGAAGGGAAATCTAGATGACCACCATCAAACAGCCTGTGGATAGAAGTTTATGTGATAGCAGAAGCTGGAAGCAGCACAACCTTCTGGTGTGTCAGCCACCCCTCCCAGCTTTGTGTCATCAAAATGGAAATTTTCCATGGTCATGGAAATCCAGAGATGTCCCAGTGACTGAAGAGAGGCAAATGTTGCATTTACCTTCCAAAACAACAAAAACAACTAAAGAGGAAACTCCAGGCTGGTCCACTTTGCTTGGTCCCTGGGAAAATCATGGAACATGTGATGGAAAAGATGATTGGAAGCTATCAGTATGGCTTTACCAGGTCAAATGACTCCTGACCCACTTGATGGCCTTCTGGGAAGAAATGACTGCTGGGTAGGTGATTGGGGGGCAAAGCAGTGTAATTGGGCTGGAGCAGGTTCTTTATATGAGTTGATGTTCTTACATCCAATTTGGGCCACAGTAGTTTGAATGGATGGACAGTAATACAGATGAAAAACTCATTGGATGGTGGGACTCAGAGGTCTGTGGTTGGTAGAACATACCAGCCTGGAGCTTGGTAACAAGTGTTGCACCACCAGGGTTTGACTCCAGAAGACGGTTTTACCTCTTCTGTTTAGCATCAGTGGCCTGGAGAAGGTAGCAGAATCCTTGTCCATAAAGTTTGCAGGTGGCATCCAACCACAGAGAACAGTGGATGCTCTCAAGAGCAGGGCTGCCACTGAGAGAGGGCAGAATGGAGGAACAAGACAACAGGAGGTATAAAGAGATGTGCGAAGTCTTCCCCTGGGTGGGCAGAGCACATGTGAGGATGTGGGTGTTTGGGTTTTGGACCCCCCAGTTCAAGAAAGAGCTGGTTAGATGGAGTTGAGTCAGGGAGACCACCTTGTTGCTGGCAGGGACTGGAGCC
>VXBZ01006546.1:15143-25964 GCA_013399135.1 Heliornis fulica
AAAAAAAAAGAAGTATACCCAATCTTGCAACCTCAGGATAAGAGCAAATGCTGCTTGAACACAGATGGAACCTAATGAATTATGTGACTGTGATGGACAAAGTGGCTATAGAGCTCGTCATCCCCTGATGTAACTAAAGGTCAGCGGTATGGTGTGTCAGGGGGAGTTTTAAGGATTAGTTTAGAGAAGATGAAAGGCAGCTTTGTTGGTCTTTTTAAAAAAAAAAAAAAAATCTTTCCAAAGCTAAAGGGCGTTGTGGGAGAGAATGAAACACAGGCTGCTTTGGTGATGAATTTTCAAATACATGGAAGGTTCAGCTGGACTTCTTGTTACTGAGTAAGAGATGATACATTAAGAGGTACACTTTCAAAGAGCTTTGAAAATACAGAGCAGTGACTTATGTTGAATATGATAGGAAAGGGTGAGAAAATGGAGGAATGAAAGGACATTAATGATCTAGTTAGAGCAGAAGGCATGTGTAACACTACTGAGTAGCATTTGGAAAGTCACGGGGCCATTTCTGAAAGCAGGAGCGAAAGGCAACAAAGTAATACAAACTCAAGCTGATGAGAACTTGGGGTGTTGAGCTGTGCCAGTGGATAGGAAGGGCTGTGTCTTAGGGGTGTAATTCATAAAAATTTGGCAGACCATCAGCCAGCATAGCTCCTCACTATCACACCTTTTAGAATCAAGTGCCAAGCAAAGGAATAGTGGTCAGTACTGCCATAGTGGTTTTGTACTATATAAGCCCTTGCAGTTCAGGATCCTTCAAATACTGGCAGGAAATCAAGGCCACTGAGGACTTTGAAGGAGTATTTTACTTGCATCTTAGATAAGTTGTTCTTCATTTAAATCATTCTGTCCAGAAATTTCAGCACGCTTTAGGAAGAGCTCTTCTGTTTGCCGTGGGGTGCAAATACACGAAGTAAGTACTAAGAAGGGAAAACTTACCCTAGTGAAGTTTTTCAATCATCTAGTTCAGTGTGGACAGTTGATTGTAGTTGGCAGTGTTTGGAAGGAGAATCAACAAAAATCTACACTGTCGTCACACAACTTGAGCAGACGAAGAGTGAAATGGGAGCTTGAACAAGAGGCGATGAATCTGTTGTGAAAATTTTGGGTAATAAACTGTATTCAGTCCAGTCTTAAGCTCTGGTGCAGGGCTTTATTCAAAAGCAAAGGGATTGAGTGATAGTCTCTGCTCTAAAGTGAGAGGTGTGAGGAGCTTCAAGCACCCAGACCCAAGTGTATGTACATGCATTTCACTATACTGAAAGCTGAGCTCTGAGACCCCTTCATGCAAACACAGCTTTTGTTTTTGCACAGGTTTCCAAGGAAAGGAAATTCAGATGTCTTGGTCTGATATGCTCTGTAATTACTCCAACCTGAACTAGGTAATTAGGGGACTGTAGTCTTGGGACAAGTCATTTGTCAACTGAGAGATCGTTCAGATTTAGGTCATGAAGGTCAAAGTGTAAGTCATTTGGAAAACAAAGGGGAAACAATTTTTTTTAACACTGGTAATGCAAATAATATGTTACACAGAATCGAAAGGCTGGATAATTAGTGCATGCAGATCACACCAGTATCATTAGCCTTCAGAAAGTAGTTTGGTGAATGATTTAATTGAACTGACTTAGAAAATTATTTACCTTAGGCAATATCCACAAATGTTTTAGATGACCATGTCTAATGATGCAACGAACTTATTGAGTACTACAGCATGTTTCATGAGAGAAAGTCAGAAATGGGATTTTGTGATAGGCAACATTAGCCAGGTTCAATTTGTCCTGCAGGAGAAGAAGTGCATCTCTGGAGTTAGTTGTGTTGAGCTGCAAATCTTGGTAATTTAAGGCATTGGTCTGCTGCCTTAGGCCTAATGAAGGTCATCGGTCCACATCAGTAAAACTTGTTTCTTTGGTTTTGGCTGTTATACTTGCAAAACTCCCTTTTTAGGAGGAAAAAAACCCCAACAACCCAGAAAAACCCCCACAAAATAAACCCATGAACAAATCCCCCCGCACCCCCAAAGCACAAAAAACCAAAACCACGCACAACTCCTTTGGAACATGGAAGAAGCAGTGTCCTTAATGGCTGTTGAGACCATATAGGGGCATTTTTGCAAAATCAGATCTCAATGAGTTTTATAAGCAGTCAGAATGTCGAGTGGAAATCCTGACTTGTGAGTTAATTTGATGGGTGACCCAGGCTGCTATTCTTGCTCTATTTGTAGAATTTGTGAGCTACTAGAGGAAGATGAGGAACTATTAATTTTTTCCTCTAGCTCCCACTTTCAACGTATTATAGGTGTCTTATGTTTAAAAAGCATTAACAAAGCTGTGTGTATTAACACTTAAGCATAATTGAACACTGAAAGAAAGAATCTCTTTATGTCCCCTGTCTGCACAAACTGAGGAAGAGACAGTATGTTCTAGGAACTGAACATTAATTTGCACAATTCTTGAAAGAGGAGAAATTCTTTTTTATTTCCTCTTGTTTATAAAAATAACTGGTCTTAATCTGTAGCTCTAAGTAGACAAGATTAAAATATCTCCTGTTTTCTACCTGGCTTTTTTGGAGAGAGGTGAGGAGCAGACCTGACTGAAACATCACAGTCGCTCTGTCCCTCTAGACACTTGAAATTGCAGATTGCAAAAATATTTTAGGTGGACATTATTTATTTTACTCTCAGAGTAAAAATTGCATGGAAGACAGATCTTGCATAGGTTAATACTTTTCTTCAGTCTTTCCGAGAAAATAACATGGCAGAACCTCTTTGTAGAAATATTGATAACAGAGCCTCTGGGGAAATGAAGTAAAAGTAACTTAAGGTTCTTTATGCTTTTGTCTCCATAGCTTTTTGTCAGCAGTTGCTGTTTTGAGATGAAGTCCTGCTCACTTCTGGTTGAAAGCCAGAGCCTGGTTTTCGGGCAGTTTTGGAGCAGCTTTGTCTTCCACCAGCTGAGAGTTTGCCCCCAGGTTTTTGACGACATCACCTTAAAGCATTTGCTGCTACTTTCTTTTGTTTTCTTTTAGGGGCATGGATTGCACAAAGCTTTGTTTGTTACACGAGTAATGAGTAGTATGTGCAGTAAAGTAATATTTTTGTAATGTTTGCTTCCCATAGCCATTTATATGCTGCTCTTTGTGAGTGTCTGTCTTAGCTCATGGACAAGAAAGAAAATGTAAACATCCTGCATTCAAATCATCCCATGTAACCTTAAAAAAAAGGTATTTGAAATAGGTGGAATAACGGTAGAACATCAAGCAATACTCTAATAAAGCAGAAATGAACTTGGGTATGGTGCTACTATGAAGTCTTCTATTATCACTTCTCAAGCCAAGCAGTCTCTTCACTTCTCTGTAGGACTCTAGTTGTGTTTTGATCAGGGTTGGGTTTTTTTTTTTGTTTGTTTGGGTTTGGGGTTGGGTTTTCTTTTGTTTGTTTGTGGTTTGGTTTTTCTTGATGGGCACATTTGGGTTTGGTTTTTTTTGTTGTTTGTGATTTGCTTGGTCCTCCACCTTTTACAATGATACTGTGTTCTGGTGGATTTGGTCAGAGAAGAAACAGGGTTATGTTCGTAAGAAATTAACTAAAACTATTTAAACCATCTACCTATGATAATTCATAGTATCAGCTAGCCTGGGGAGTTCTGTGTTTGGGCTGCATTCCTTGTATTTTTAATTTACTTTGTACCCTTGCTTCTCACTGTTCTAGTAAGATTACAGCTGAATTTGCTGTAATTCAAGTGACAGGATACATTTGTCTCTGTTGTTATCAGAAATTAACAAAGATAAATTTTGATTTAACAATAGATGTGAACAAAGAATTCTTTTGTCATAAAATTTCTAGATTTCCTTATCTATAAAACCTGATTTTAATAGTAAGTACACTGCTTTAAAAAAAAATCTAATTTCTAAACCATATTTCAGGTGAAGTATGTGTCTGATATATGTTCTCATGGATCAAGATGGAGAAACTGTCTTTGAGTTCAATAATGCTGTCAGGATACAGACTGCATGACGATGGTCTACAGCCAGGACCACATCAGAATATGTCACCTCTATTTTACTGGTGATGCTTGTGCAGTGGTCATTGAAATGACCTTTGAGACTAAAGTGTTGGAGGGATTAGTGAGAAGGAGGAAGAATCAGAGGAGGTTATGGTAATATGTGCAGAAGCAGGACCTTTCTCAAGCCAAGCAGAAGGTCTCTTCACTTCTCTTTGGGACTCTAGTTGTGTTTTGACTGAGTTTTTTGCTGGGGCTTTTTATTACTTTGTTTGCTTCTCCACCTTTGAACATGATGTTGTGTTCTGTTGAGTTTGATCAGGGAGGAATCAGGATTACGTTCAAAGAATGTCACTAAAATTATTGAAATTATTTGAGCCAGCAATGTGCTCTCATGGCGAAGAAGACCAATGGCATCCTGGAATGTATCAGAAGGGGTGTGGCTAATAGGTCAAGAGAGGTCCTCCTCCCCCTCCACTCTGCCCTGGTGAGACCCCACCTGGAGTATTGTGTCCAGTTCTGGGCCTCTTGGTTCCAGAAGGACACTGAACTCCTTGAAAGAGCCCCGCACAGGGCAATCAAGATGATGGAGTAGAACATCTTCCTTCTGAGGACAGGCCGAGGGAGATGGGTCTCTTTACCTTGGAGAAGAGGAGACTGTGGGGTGACCTCATTAATGGTTATAAATATATAAAGGGTGAGTGTCAGGAAGATGGAGCCAGGCTCTTCTCAGTTTTGATCAACGGTAGGACAAGTGGAAATGGTTCCAAGCTGGAGCATAGGAAGTTCCATCCTAATATAAGGAGAAACTTTTTCACTGTGAGGATGACAGATCACTTGAACAGTCTGCCCAGAGAGGTTGTGGAGTCTCCTTCTCTGGAGACATTCAAGACCAATCTGGACATGTTCCTGTGTGATCTAAACTAGGTGATCCTGCTCGGGCAGGGATGTTGGACTAGATCTTTTGAGGTCCCTCCACCTCCTGACATTCAGTGGTTCTGTGGTTCTGTGAAACCATGTATTGAAATGAAAGAGAGAGAAGTGGTACCTTTAAGAAATCCAAAAGAAGGCACGTTCTCCTGTGTCTTCTAGAATTTCTAGTGGTGTTTCTGCCTTCTGCCTCACCCTTCAATCACAAAACTAGTAAATCCAATAAAACCATCAAATTGGTAGTCACATAGGACAGCTTCAAGATTAGTTGAAGGAATTGTTTCTTGATCACCAAGACTAACAGGTTTCAAATGTCCTTCAGCATCAGAGGTTTTAAATACACTCCACTGATTTCAGCTATGTTACAGTTATTTTTAGGCCATTTCCCATTTCTTTCATTAACTTCATAACTACTGAAGTTTTTAGGAGTGAGAAAGTAAATCATGCTGATTACAGGCTTCCATTAAACAGAAATAGTAATTTTATGCAGTAGAATTGCATTCATTTTTCGTTTAAAAATAATTAGATGTATATAGTGAGTCAGCTTAAAATTTGCAATTAAAACCACTGAATAATATAATGGAAGAAATTCTTGAAGCAAATGAATTTCCAGACTTCCATAACTATCTTCAGTAGAAAATGAATACATATAGTGTGTATTTTCTTACTAAAAGATAAAGCCATTGCTCTTCATAATAGGCAGGGAGCAAAGAAGAGAACTTGTATTAGAGGCACTATACGAATTGGGTGTTTCCTGAATACAGTGTCTAGTCTCAGAAAATGTTACGGTCTCTCCAGAGGTCTACATGATTATCAAACTATTTCAGATATTTCATCAAACAATACAAAGCCTAATGAAAATTACTAACATCTGAGCATTTTTAATCCTAAACACAAACGCATCCATTGCTTCTTAGGTTTGCGGACAAACATGTGATTGTTTTAGTATTCCCTTTGCTGGGTTTTTTTAGATGGAAGCTGGATTTTCTGGCTGCACTTCAGCAGCAGCTTATTTAACTTGACAGTCTTCCATGTTTAGCATTGATGCGGCTATCTGAAATGGGAATGATGTGTTTTCTTTCACTAGTATTGCCACAAGAGGATTTAAATCATCTGGCACAATTTCAGTCAGGGACTATTCCAGCAGAAAAGCCTAAGGACAGCAGGATTATCAAAATGACAAACTAGGGTAGAGAAGTCAAAGGGAAAAGAGAACTTTATGGTACAGACAATCATGATATCATCTTAGACATTTAAAGAGTAAGTCAAGTGCTTTATAAGGAAATGTAGTCCTTAAAATGCCCATGCTGGGTGTTTTTAGCTTTAGCCAGAATTAATTGGAACTGTGTGCTATAAAAATATAAATGAGGATGAAACTAAAACTGTTAAGAAACAAACTGACACTACCAAATGATTCTGTAAGTTTGGTGGCTCGTACACAACATCCTTGGTAGTCCCCCCTGCAGCACAAGGAATACCCTCCCATCTGTGAATAGGTCAGGTACCAGCAGATGGGGCTGAAGTTTACACAGGTTTTAGAGATTTTAGGAAGACTAATGAGATTTCTGTTGCCCGTTGCTTAAAAAAACATGGACACTTACCTGAATAAAAGTCAACTGTAATGAAATAGTGGTTACATTTTTGGGACATTCCACATTTGAGTTGGAGTATTCAAACCAGGGTAATTTATGACAATATCCTTTCCCTGGATGAGACTGGACTTAACTGCACATGGGAATACTTTTTGTTTCCTGTTCATAAAGCACGTGGCATGTCAGAGGTGCATTTCATGACTAGTAAACTATTCATGCAGCTCATTCCCTGGAACAATATATATGTGGAACCCATCATGTGACTTCCAACCTTGCTGGTGAAGACAGAGACAAAAAAATTGTTGAGTATCTCAGCCTTCTCAATATCCTGGGTAACCAGGTCTCCAGAGGGGGGCCACGTTTTCCATTGTCCTCCTTTTTCACTAATGTACCTATAGAAACTTTTCTTCTTGTCCTTGATGTCACTTGGGGTCAGACTTTGAAGAATATAAGCCCTTGGATGTCCTTATATGTGTATACTAATAATTCTCCTGGCCTCTGCAGTTCCCAGCTTCTTGTGGAGCCAGTGGAGGAGAATTAGTTGGCTTTGAGATTGACTGAAGCTACCAGTGTAAGGTGTGTACATGCTATGTGAGCAAACCAAAACCAGACCCCATTTCTTAAATGACTTCATCAAGTCTGCGCGGAAGAGATGGACTTACGGAATGGTCAGTAGGAAGTGTCAGTCACAGTTGCTTGGGGCTGCCTGCTCTGCTACAGTGCTGTAGCGTGATGCTGTGGAGGGGTACACTGATTTGCAGAATCAAACTTCACAGCTTGTGAAAGGTTATAAAGCAGGTATGTTTATTACACCTCCCAGCTCGCACGCTGTTTCAACAAAACAGCCGGCTATTTATTTCACAAAGTCATGCATATACATAAGGTTTCCTGAGAAAAGGTTGGGTTATTCTAAAGAGTCCCGAGAGTTATTTAAAACAGTTCCAAGAGTTCATTGTCATAAGTCTTCTCCCTCTGGCGCCTGCGCATTGCCACCTGGTGGTTGTGAGCTGGGGTCTTTGGGAGGAAGGCTCGTAGTCTTCTTCAAGATGCTTCAAGATTCAACTTTGGTGTGGAACGCCAAGTTGTGATGAGTCAGCAAATGTAAGACCAGTCCAAACTGGTGTCTTCTCATAGTGCTTCATATCCCTGCTTATCTTTTTTAGCAGCCTGTGTTACCTCATCCTTGTTACTGAGTGAAGCCCTTTGTTAAAAGCATTTGTTAGCTAATAATTAGTTCCTCCCCACTATTGTCCAGTCTTTTAGTTAAACATGTTGAAACTAAAAATTCTAAACAATGTTAAAGTAATGTGTGCCTACTAAAACTAGTTCCTATCTACATAAACACCTCCAGGCAAAAAGTAGCACCATTCCAACACAGTGTGCACTACTGTGTCCTTAATGTATTCAGGGCTGGCGTGGGCTCTCCTGCCTTCAGATCTAAGCAGCTGTGGGCAGTGCAGACCTTATCTAGTTTGTCACATCTGTTACACACGGTGGTTTTTTATTTTTTTTAATGTAGTTAAAAAATACAAACAAACAAACAAAAACCAAGAAAATAAACTGGAAGGTATAAATAGAGATGCTGTCACTTCACTGCGTGTAACTACTGGCATTATCTTGTAATACCCAGACAGATATTTGACTAACTTGGGCATGCTCTTTGCTTATGTGCCACTTGCCTGTGAAGTCAACCAGTGGTATGAAAGATTGAAGAAGTGCTGTAGGATCCATCATGCCTGCAAATAGCGTGGAGCAGGTCATTGCTTAAAAGAGATCTGAGGTGTCACAGCACACAGAGGGAAGCTTTAGAGGCAGCCAGGTTCCTTCAGTCTGTGTGTGGCTTGCTGGCTTTTTGATCAGGGAGTGTGTGAACAGAAGGGTACTGGACTGAAAACTAATTTTGTCACAGCCCAGCACATGCTATGAGTGCTGGACCTGCTTAGCCCCAGTGCTTCATTGGTCCAGAGCTGCTGGAGCCATGGCTTGTGATGCTCAGCACCACTTGTGTGAAAGGCAAATTACACTTCCCTGGAGCAGTGGGTCAATGCAGAGGACACTGTCTTATGCAGCCTTGTGTCATCTGAAAAAGCGTCCTGGTGTTACTCCTAGCTCGGGGCTGTGCTGCAAGGCACAGACCAGTGCCAGTGGTTTGTGTCCTGTACTGTCTGCTTTCTTGTCCCTTTGCCTTTTTCCCTGCTTCCTTTTCCTTTCCTTTTTCATTGCAGAAACACACACACATCCTTGGTTTGGTAATGAAATGCAAAGGGTGTTTACTGGGACAGAAGGAGCTGGAATAGTATCCAGGGATGTCATTTGAAAGCTGCCCTTTGCCCAGTACTTATAAGCCTTGAACCAGCAGGAGGGAGTGACTGTCATAAATAGATCACCAGGATGTTTCATATGTGTGAAATCAGAGGTGCTTGTCATGCTATTGGACAGCAAAGTATCTTTTGTTAATTCCTGTAGTGTTTTTCTAGGTGTTCTGTGCTTAGAAACCTTACCAGAATGCAAAATACCTAAATGGCACCATCTATTTCTGTGTGACATTTTTCTTGTGCATTTGAATTGTCCAATTAGTAACGAGTCATGTTTTTTCTTGTTTACAGCCATGTTTATAGCTATGAAAAAAATCATCTTAACTGTCATTGCAGATTGTTTTCTTCATTTAGGAAAAAAAATACTTGTCTGATAAATACATTTTTGAATTATTTAGTTCTTCATAGTGGAGGAACAACTTGTATCTTTGTGAATATGTAGGAGTCATAGTCATAGTCTTACACTTTCCCGTTCACTAAACTGATAGTCTTAGTCACTCAAGGGCCAAGGTGTCAAAAAATTAGAAGAATTTAATAGACTGAGTGTACCTTTCACACAATTCTCTGGTCACATGAGGGACAACGTGCAGTGAATAAAGAAAATAGCCAGTAAAATTTCCCACTTGTAAACACATAGGATTTATAGGTTTTATGATGGAAATCACTAAGTGAGATTTAGTTACGCCTGTTCATATGTCTGAAGCAGAGGTATTGTTCTAGAAATGTTAAGTAACAAAGGTATAAGTTAAAGATGTCATTTTTGGAAGTGTAAACCCTCTAATTATTATTATATAGGTTATGTGTAGTAGTTCAGGTAGTAATAAATGATTTGGTAGGGCAGTTCCATCTGTTTTAGTGGGTTTGGTATTTATATATATAATCTATCTATAAAATAAATTCTATCTATGAAATCTATCTATCTGTCTGTCTGTCTGTCTAATCCGTCATGGGAGGAATCTAAGAATACTGTCAAAGATTGTAGGGTGTCAACTAGGAAAGGTCAGGTCTCCTTGAAGTTAAACCTTGCAAGGGAGGTTAAGGATAACAGGAAGGTTTTCTTCAAATATACAGCTGACAAAACTGGTATTAGAAGCAGTGTGAGTCCACTGATGAATGAGGAAGGTGGAAGGAAGGCAGGAAACCTTCTTCCTGAGGACAGGAAGAAGGCAGAGTTACTGAATGCCTTCTTTGCCTCTGTCTATACTGCTGGAGACTGAAGGAGCCACAGATGTCATAAGTACCAGAGGAAGCCGGGATAAATGAGGAGTCTGTCCTGGTTGACGAGGACTGGGTCAAGGACCAGTTAAGCCATCTGGACATCCATAAATCCATGGGTCCTGATGGGATGCAACCGAGGGTGCTGAGGGAGCTGGTGGGAGTCATTGCTAGGCCACTGTCCCATCATCTTTGAGAAGTCCTGGCAAATGGAAGAAGTGCCTGAGGACTGAAGAAAGAAATGTCACTTCAGTCTTTAAAAAGGACAAGAAGGAGGAACCGGGTAACTACAGACTGGTCATCCTCACTTCCATCTTGGGAAAGGTGATGGAATGACTTGTCCTTGGTGCTGTCTCCAGGCACATCAAGGATAAGAGGGTTGCTAGGAGTAGTCAGCATGGTTTTACCAGAAGATTTAGACAGGCTGGAGAGCTGGGCAGGGAGAATTTGAATGAGATTGAACAAGGAAAAGTGTAGGGTCTGGCATCTGGGGAGGAAGAATCCGAGGGACCAGGAAAAGTTGGAGTCTGACCTGTTGGAGAGCAGTGTAGGTGAGAGGGACCTGGGGGTCCTGGTGGATAGCAGGATGACTGAGCCATCAATGTGTCCTCGTGGCCAAGAAGGCCAATGGCATCTTGGGTGTATTAGAAGGGGGGTGGCCAGTACATGCGTGGAAGTCCTTCTCTCCCTCTGCTCTGCCCTGGTGAGACCCCACATGGAGTATTGTGTCCAGTTCTGGGCCCCTCAGTTCCAGAAGGA
>VXBZ01006546.1:74475-87661 GCA_013399135.1 Heliornis fulica
ATCCATCCTCCTGACACTCACCCTTTACATACTTATAAACACAGTCTCCTCTTCTCCAAGCTGAAGAGGCCCAGCTCCCTCAGCCTGTCCTCAGAAGGAAGGTGTTCCACTCCCTTCATCATCTTGGTGGCCCTGTGCTGGACTCTCTCAAGGAGTTGTATGTCCTTCTGGAATTGAGGGGCCCAGAACTGGACACAATACTCCAGGTGAGGTCTCACCAGGGCAGAGTAGAGGGGGAGAAGGACCTCTCTTGACCTACTAGCCACCCCCCTTCTAATACAACCCAGGATGCCATTGGCTTTCTTGGCCATGAGGACACATTGCTGGATCATGGTCATCGTGCTGTCCACCAGGACCCCCAGGTCCCTCTCACCTACACTGCTTTCCATACTCTCCATCACATCACTGTGGGAAGCCTGCAACATAATTCTATAAGAGCTGCTGTAAAGGACATAGATGTTTCTTTGGATTTATTTTACTGTTCTATTCATCCTGACTCTAAGGTTAAATTCTAAAAGTACTGTTGTGTTAAAAGTTGTGTTATATTCAACATAGTATTTTAGCGGTAACAAATCCTTTAATGAGTTGTGTGAAGACCAAGTGTACCCCTGTAAGCTTTTGTTATTAAGAGCAGAGCCTTTACAATAAAATTCTGTTCCTCAAACTCAGTAGAATGTATAACAAATTAGATTTCAGTATTTCAACATGAATGGCCTCTCAAGAGGCACAAAATGTAAATTGAGGGGAATATTGTTGATTCAAAGGTGATATTTATTTTGTTCTGCACAATTTCACAGACGCTAAGTCATAAATAAGGGTGCTAACATTTTAGGTGAGATTTACTAATCTCAGTATGCAAATTTGCACAGCCTGATACCTACTCTTAAGTAGAATTATAGATCAGTTCTGTCTGTGGAGTTGCTCATTTTTCTACCTGCTTCATATTTCACGTCATACTATGGTATTATTTTAATCATTGTTCAAAGTATAGATTTTCTCTCTTTAGCATTACCTGAATGACATAGCCTAAGTTTTCCTTTTGTTGGAACTTATTGTTATCTTTTGGTGGGATTTTTTTTTGGGGGGGGGGTTTTTGGTTCTTTTTTGTCTCGTGTTTTTCGAGGTGTGCTGTACTTATTTCTCTGATGCCATGTAATGACAATTAAATTTACACCTGAGACTCACAGTAGCATTTGTGCCAAGGTGGTGTGTCAGAAGACCAGTCAGTGCAGTTATTTCCTCAGCATGGAAACAAATGCCTCTTTTTAGGGAAAGGCATCTGCTTTATTAGTCCCAAACTGTAGGTCGGGTCACGTCACTTTCAGACTGAAAAAAACCAACAGGAATTTTCAGACATATGAGAACCACACAGTTACTTATGTACACTTTGGACATACTGGTTTATGGAAATATAATGGAAAACTGAAGATGCATTCTGCTTGTCAGTGAACATAAAACTTAAAAATTGATGCAGTACTTTGTCTTCTTGCCTACTTTTTTTGTTCTTGCATTGTATAATTGAAATCAGAAGAACACTGAATCAGGAAAAACGGAGTTAAAATGTCCTTTCTCAGTTTATCTGTATAGATTTGCATAAGAAGTGTTCCTGCTCCAGATGCTATTTATTAATTTATTTAAAGGTGTAGGAATATACTTTTTAGAGCATTCTGTTAATAGTAGTTGTTCTTACACAACAAAATGCCTTACTCCCATGACGCAAAACCCAAACCCCAATAATTAAATGAGTACTGAAAATTACTTATTTAGATTCAGTTAGGAAGACAGATGTCTAGCCATTAGACAGATAATGCCTTCTGCCATCAGCTCTTTTCAAATAGCTCTATTTCTCCTTTAGCTGGACAGTCTTCAAGAAAAAACTGTTAATATTAAGTACATAGACACGTGGTCACTCCCACATTATGGAAGATTAAAGATAACAGATTGAAATTCACTAAGTTTAAAAATAACCCAGCAAAGTGTCCCAAAACTGAGGGGGTTTTTGCAGCTGATGCATACAATTCATGAAGTTTTGTACATGAGTGGAATTTCCTAAGTGGTTGGTAGTTTGGTATTCTCACACCAGGCATTAATCTGAAATCTGTGTGCCAGAATGGTGTTGAAAACTTTTTGAGTTCCCTTACCAACCCAACCATCCCAAAATGTACTATAATGTCAAACACAGTGTAATGTCAGTACTATTGACATAAACAAGTGGATTTCTATCTCTTTACAATTACTCAACTAAAGTCTGGGAATTATTTAATTTAGAAGTACACAAAATAATGCATAATTACTTATCTACAGATGTTTTAATTTGCATTTTCAAAAACTTTGCAGAACAAGACTACTGCACAAATTGCTGGTATTTCTAAAAATAACACTGAGCAATACAGAGCACTCTGTCTTACAAGACGAAGCTTGAGATAAATTTAAAAGAAATGTGTCTAAATATATACTTAGTTGTTTGAGAAAAAAAAATTAAATTGAAGCTGACCAAAATCTTTTTTATTCTGTAGGATTGCTTCCCATCATCCCATAGGTGACAGGACGCAGTCCTTATTTCTGTATATTTGTAGAACAGTGATGGAGTTATTTAAGGATGCTAAAACTGAGGAATTACAAGAGCTAAGCAAACGCTCTGTTCTCTCTTTCCTATATCTCCTCCTGAAGCCTGTTTCAAATAATATTGGAGAGGCCATCTCAAATATCAGGAGGGAAATCACGATGGTGTGGTGCACACGCTTGATATACTGGAGCCATGTTAAAGTTATGATTATTTGAAGCAGCTCTGTGGTGCATCTTTCTGCTGTTGATCACCTCCATGCTAATTGACTAAATAGGTTTTCTGTATTGAACAGCGATCAAAGGTTAAGCAAAACCCGCTTGTTTAGCAATACTTAAGCAGGCTGAAAGCTACCCACTGTGCCAGTTCTGTTCTGTGTCCCAGAGAGTTTTAAGGCATAGCTGTCTCACAGCACAGCATAGTTTTGAAGTGAAGCATAGCTTTCTTTCTGTGATCAAAATGAATTATTGATGAACTTGATAAACTCCCTAGGACGTGGAGGGCACTGTTGAGGAGCACTGAGGGACTGTGGCCTCTCAAGTCTTTTAGCCTTCATCACTGCCATACAGTTGGGGGGTCACAAGTCATAGTGACAGCCTCCCTGGGGGCACTTCATGAGCACACAGCAGCTCCAGTCATAGGACTCCACATCGGAAATCATTGACTGGGTGGAAACTCACTGTTAGAATTAAATCGATCAAAAGACTTTTATGGCTTTAGTCTGCACTGTCAAAGTTTATCCTGGGATCACATTACTGGTCATGGTGTGACTGACATAAAGCCCACTGCTTCATGGCATGAGTGCCGTGCTCCTTGTTTAGAAGAAATACAGCTGTGTGCCAATGCCTGATCTGGATCAAATCTGGGCCACTGAGAGATTTGAGCATGGGAAAGTCTGGAGCATGTGGTGATGTAACCACAGCCACAGAACCAGTGCCAATAGTCTGAATTGAAACTACCACTCAGCCTTATAGTGAAGGGAACCTGGGGAGGTAAAATCCTGAATAAATTCATGCCCAAGTATACAGGCTGAAGAGATGAGAGAAATTACAAAAATATTTTTTGTTAAATCTTATTGTTTGCAAGCAAATAGCTGTAACTGTGTCTAAGGGAATCACGTTTTGTGGCCAGAGGAAGATGATTACAGGGACGTGTGCTGTTGAATAAACAGAAAATGGAATTAGTCAAAAAGTGTTCAAAGGACATAGAGGTTGTTCTTTTCTATTCTTGGTTATCAGCAATCTGCTATACTTAGAGCTTGAGCATAACCTTTGGAGAGTTTTATACAGGAATTTTTAAATTATTATTTTTTTAATTTAACCACAGGAGATGTGTGTGATTCCAACCCATGCAAAAATGGTGGTATCTGTCTGTCAGGGCTGAATGATAACTTCTACTCGTGCGAGTGCCCTGAGGGCTTCACAGACCCCAACTGTTCTGGCCTCGTGGAGGTTGGTAAGTGCAAACTTTAAATTCTGGAATAGTTTGAATTATGTTAGTCTGTGCATGTAATCATGTCTGCTGGTTGGCCATTGTTCATTATTGGTTTCTTAACCTATATCATTAACCTTTTCTTAACCTATATGATAGATATCTATAACATAATTATATACATATATATATTAACAGGTAGTTAAAACAGTGTATCACAACTGTTTATATAGAGCATTATCACTGAGAGAAGTTCAGTGCTCAGCTTCTCAAAGATAAAAAAAACATAGCTGAGACATCAAGTGAGCAACATTTCTCAAAGATCAATGTAATTAAATACTTATATCTCCTGCTGACCAACAACCATATGAAGTTTAGTTTGTGGTAATTTAGTTAGTTAATTTTAGTTAGTTTGTGTGATTGCTTAAGCAAGAGAGTTACAGAAAGAGTTACAGTTCAGGAGAAACGAGATGCTCCAATACATCTGTCAGGACAGGCCTCCATCTTAAGAAAACTCAAGGAGAAAATCAAAGTGGAAGGGAAGATACAGTAAACGGCCCATTGTGTCACAGGCCATCCCATCAGTTTTGATAGAGCAGAAGACCTGCAAGTTGCCCAAGCTCTTAAAGTCTCCCAAAGAAAGTGTAAAATTATGTGTCATAGAACAAGACAATAAATGACACTGCTGTTTAAATAGTTATGTTGCTACCTGTCTCTTCGCTGGAATTGTGGTAGTTGGGATAGGAAGGTAAAGGATAGAAAAAAGCATGTATTTACAGCAGAGGTGTGTCACTTACTCTGCATTAGGAAAATACTCAAAAGCTGAAGTTCTGTGGCAGCACCTCTTATCTGAAGGCTTTGGATGCCCTCTCTGCATTTCCTCTGCTGACAGACAAAGTGTTTGAAAACAGTGTGACCCTCCAAGTATTTTGTATCATATGTCCCTGCCCATGATTCACCAGTCTGGGTTGCACTAAAATGCTTCCGTCAGTGACAGCTGAGTAGGGCTCACACATTTTGCTTCTACCAGCTGTACTGTAAAACACCAACCTTGGGCAGAAAGGCAACACCAACAGCGTTGCTTCTACAGATTTCCTGTAGAAGCTGTGACATCCATGCTCAGCACCTCTCTAATGCTGCCATCATCCTAAATCTGTGCAGTTTTATTTTTTAATAACTGAATAAAGGCTACACAGGCACAACCTGAATATATTGTTCTGGGGATAAGGTATATCCCTCTCTTCAATGAGATCAAGTGAGAAAGTCCAGGAACCCAAGTTTGTTTGGGGTTTGGTTTTGCTTTCTGAAAATAATGCTACTGTTGTCCTGGGGGTTCATTCTCAGTCTCCACAATGACATTTTAAGGGAATTTGGTTTTAATTTGAGTTCCCTGAAGATAAGTTTTCTGCAGACAAGTAGTGAGAGTATGACCAGCATTTGTCAGACACTAACTGCATTTTTTTCTGACTGTAAAATGTCATAGTACCTGGTTATCACCTAACATTTGACTTGAACAAGAAACTACGTGTTCCCTTGGTGCAGCCACACAAGAAACCGGAAGACACTGACTCAGAGTCCTGTTTTCCATCCTTTTCCATGCCACCTTTAGGAATGCTTGAAGGGTCTGAATTTATCCTTTATAGCTGTATATCATCCTACCTGAAAATTGCCTTGGCATGGGTTTACTGCAGGAAACCTTTGAATATATCATCTGCTTCATTGGCAGGAAATGACACGTAACTGGGAGAATGGAAACCGTGAGTGAATCTGGAATAAAAGTCTATTGTAATGATTACCACTGTAATTTACGCTTAAATATTAATAGAGCTTTAAAAATACACATACACGTAACTATATTTTTCGAACACTTCAACAAAATCTCAGTTTACTAAATAAAGCATAAGCACATAGGTACCTTGAGAATATTTGGCAATACAAGGGGAAATGGTTCCAAACTGGAACATAGAAAGTTCCATCTTAATATAAGGAGGAACTTTTTCACTCTGAGGGTGACAGATCACTGGAACAGGCTGCCCAGAGAGGTTGTGGAGTCTTCTTGTCAGGAGACATTCCAGACCAATCTGGACATGTTCCTATGTGATCTACTCTAGATGATCCTGCTTGGGCAGGGGGGTTGGACTGGATGATCTTTCGAGGTCTCTTCCAACTCCTAATGTTCTGTGATACTGTGAATTTCTCTGTGATTCTGTGAATCGCAGCGCTTATGCAGACAGAATATTACATTTTTAGTTTAAAATCCAGAGTTTAAAATCTACTGCACAACATTGGTACAGTAAAGGACTTAATAATATTCCTGTATTAATTAGCTAATATGTGGAACGTTAATTTAGGTTTTGTCCTGTGTGATTATGCTACATGTATGGATTCAAATACTAGCCATTACTTTTGGAAAACATTAAAAATAGTTTTAAAATAATATTTTACTTTTTAGTAAAGTCTAAGGTTAAACCATTGAATAAAATAATATTTCAAGATATCAGTCCTTCCTAAGGCAACTATGATGAGTAGTGTAGCCTAATAATCAATTAAACTCCATTAATTCAAACACGAGCATTTTAAGTAAAATAATTTTGAAAGATGGGTCTGTGAGGATCGCAGGAGTGCTGGACCCTTGCGATTGCTTCTCCCAGGAGTGTTTATTAGCAGATATAAGATTGGAGAGGAATGCTAACAAAGGTTACTTTTCTTTGGCTTTTTAATGAGTTATTGGCCAAAAGCTATTACTCTTCATCCTTAGTATCTTAAAATATTTTGGATTTTTTTGACAATTTCCTTCCTTGTAGTCAAAAACACTAAATTAGTTGAAAATTAGTCATTTAGAACATCAGGAAGCACTGAGTAAGAAGAAAGGATGAGTATAGAGTGGAAAGCCACAGCAGAGATGAGCCTATGTCAGCCTGTCACTTCTCAAAAGGGCTGTACAGCAAAGTTAAAAGCAGTTGAGCGTTCTGTACATCCCTCTTATTAGATGCTTCACTATTAGACTTTACTCAGGCCTGGTGACAGGATACTGTTGATCTCAGGAGCCTAGCTGGAAAGTCACAAATTTTCAAGGAATATACCTCAGAGAGGAGAATCTCACAGTGAAAGTTATTTTACTTAATTATTCATTAAAGTGGGTAAATAATAAAATCAATCCATGCAGAAAGGAAGTTATAAATTCATGTAGAGGAAGAAAGATAGATACATAAAAGTACATAAAGGTAGGAAGATTAAATATTCAGGTAGAAGTCTTAGAAGTTGATAAAGATTCAAGAGAATTTGGGATCGTCATGAATGGGTCAAGGACTTAAGAATGTTTAGAACTCTTTTATTGAGAACATTACCTTAATAAAACTAAGATGTAAAATAATGAACCATGATCACAGAACCTTAATTCAGTCTCAGAAGATTCATAATTACTGTTTTTATAAATTTACCTGTGGAAATCTTGACTCCTCTATCGTATTTCTCCATTATTTTCAGATCCTGTAACTTTGCATGTACCTACACCAAATTTTTTGTAAAATTTTTGTAACAGTATTTTCTCTATTTTAAATTATAATACCTAATCTGATTCTACTCTTTCTCTAATTGTAATCCTGCCCTATTTCCTATGTTTCCTTATACTAAACACTATACATAATCATGCTAAAAGAGTAGAGATTGGGTGATAGATCTCTAATATCACCTTATGTGTGCAGCCAGTTCATTTCAGTGCCTTGTGTATCCTGACAGATTCTAAATATCTCAGAGAATAAGATAGAGGCAAGCAGGAAAAGGTACATTGTTGTTCTTTTCAGTGCAGCACATCCTCCAGTGACGCAGAAAAGGATTTAGCTAAACAGATAAGAGGAAAAGGTAATTACATCAAGCTTCCCAAATAGCAAGATGTTTTCCAAAGAAAATAAAGACACTGTAGCTTGAGTTACCACTTTAGCTGGCTCCTCCCTGTATCTTTGGTAACATGAATTTTAACCTGGATTGAAAAAAGTTTCACATGTGATTAGCGTTTATATTGAAATGCATTACAGGCAAGTTGACAGACTTCACCTAATTTAAATAAATAAAAAATAATTGTCAGAAGCCATGTGAATCACAAGAGTACCACAAACTACAACTGTTAGATATAAATAACACATGTCTTTAATACATAACCTTCAGGAAAAGTATGTAGCTTAGTCATGGACAGTGCATGAGGAGAGCGATGATGGTGCTTTTTATAGAAGCAATACTGGGGAAAATTTTTGTCATATAAAATTTTTTCCAGTTTTTGTTTGCTGTGTGATTAGAGTAAAACAGGGAGGGAAAAAAAAAAAAAAAAAACAACCACAAAACCACAAAACAAAACATGACTGAGGATAAAATGTAAAGAAAGAGCAGTTTAGTATGCTGTAAGGCTGTCACAGCCATGAGTGACCATGGTTCACGGTTCGTTGTTCATATTTGAAAAATAAGCAACTTAAAACTATTCAGTTTTGATCTTCCAAATATGAAATTCAATAGCTGTCTGAGAGGATAATCTGGTGAACATGCTTAGTTTATGTAAGTGGAAAAATAAATGATGTACAATGACAGGTAGGGTAGAGGAGCCACGAGCACATTAAAGAAAATCTGGAAACACTCTCCAAAGCTGCATTCAGGTAGGCTGTCAGTACCTTTTGGAACATGTCTTTACCTTGTGTCAGCTCTCAGTGTTAACCGAGAGGAACTTATTATTGAAAAACATGTCTGTGTGCATTTTAGAAGGGGAGTATAGCAAGTTAATGACCTTATACAGGTGATGCAAGAAAGTCAGTGTTGTGGTTCAGCCCCAGCCGGCAGCTGAACACCATGTAGCCACTGGCTCATCCCCCACACCCTGAGTGGGATGAGGAGGAGAGGGGAGAGAGAAAGGAAAGCATCATGGGTTGGGGTATGGACAATTTGCTGGGACAGCACATTGAGGGAGAAATAACACTAACAGAACTTTATAGCATAGTACAGAAAACTGGTGATGCACAATGCAGTCTCTCACCAAACCACACAACTCGGTCTGTACAGCTCAGAGCTGTCCCAATGCTGGACAGACCCCAAACCAGGTCCTCCTACTCCACCAGCCCCACTTTATGCTGGGCATCTCATCATTGGTATGGAATTGGGTCAACTGTCCTACAGACTGTGTCCCTTCCCAGCTTCTAGTGAAAATTAACTCTATTCTAGCCAAACCCAGGGCACTTGGATCTAAGTGCTGCATGGTGGCTAAGAGAAGAGCTGAAAGGATGAAAAAGAGATGACTTTTTTGCATTACATCTTGATTCTGTCAAATGACTTAACAGTCGAATGTGAGGTTCCTTATTTATCTCCGGTATCCAAGGGAAACTATTTCTTTGACTGGGACACTCAAATCAAAGGGGTTCTTCCCTTTTGATGTTGTTAAATAAAAATTCAATAAGATGGATTAGACACAGAGTACTATGATCTAGTTTTGGGTTTGTGTCGTGCTTTGTACAATCTATACCTCCACATTTGATGTCCTGACCATTGCACAAACAGGACAAAATCTTGTCCAAAAATCAGTAAAGATAAATTTCTGTTATAGTTTTCCAACCGTTTTTTTTAATGCCATGAGTGGAATTGACTGAATGATTTCAAAGATGGTTTTTTATAGTCCTGTAATATGTGATTTTTAAGGAAGATTGCACCACACATTGACCGTATGTACTACTGGATTTCCTTCTAAGACAGAAAAAATGAAATGAATCACTTCTTACAGAAGATGGCTTAGTGTCATATGTATCTAGTATGTAATTTATATAAATGTTGGTGAATAAATTAGCTAGCCTGAAATAATGAAACTTAAAACACTAGTGATCACAAAATCAGAATAATTGAGGATGAGATGCGCTCTCAAAGTCTCCAGTTTAACCTCACTTCTCAAAGGAGGATCAGGGGAACAGGTTCTGGAGAAGGGAGTGAGAAGATGTAAGAAACACTCCAGACACCAAGGTCAGTGAAGAGAGAGAGGAGGAGGTGCTGAGAGAAGATTCCCTGAGGCCTGTGGAGAGCACCATGGTGAAGCAGGTGTCCTCTCAATGATCTTTCGAGGTCCCTTCCAACTCCTAACATTCTGTGATTCTTATTCCTCAACCTGCTGAAGAGGTTAGTGATAGAATGAGGGCACCTTTGGGTCAACCCTCTAAACCTGGACAGTGAAATAGAGCAAAGAAACAAACAAACCCAAATAACCCAAATATGTTTTAGGACATTTTTGTGAAATTTAGTTTCTGCTCATTATCTCTTGCCCTCTCACTGAGAAAACCCTACTAGTGAGAAGACTGTGGGTCTGTTGTTTGTATTTCTATAAGAATTCTCCAGGCTTAAATGTTCCAGTTCTCTAAGATGTTCCTCATATGTCAAGTGTGGACTCCAGATTTCAACATTTGTTGTCACTGCTCTATGTGAATTGTCAGTCAAATTGACTATATTTATTACTGTCATGATGGAATCTACCTAAGTGACTTGTTGATGATGTTTCTTATTGCCAATGGAGAGATTTTATTATATGGCTCTGAGTTCTTCTCTGGTAGTGTCATACTTTACTCATGATAAGGATCTATTATTTGGAAAAGTTGCTGAAGAAAGAGTTGTCTGATTGTTTATATTTTTCTTCCCGAAAATCATTTCAGTGATTCTGTTCATATAAAAGTGAAACAGCAGAATAGTGAGTTGGAACTGTGTTTATCTGAATAATCGGGTTTCATGGTTTAAGGTTAATTTCTTCTGGGAAATGAGTGAGCTTGAGCAGGAGAGAAGAGGGTAGAAATCAAGTTCTTCTCTGATGGGCTTTATCTATGATACCTGCTTGGATACTTTGCTGATTTCCTTCCTTGTGGGCAAAGAGGAAAAGTACTAGTTTTCTTAACAATGGCTTATTGCTGCAGAGGTCTTAATAATATCCAGGTTTCCACTTCTGAGCAATGGAAGAAGTTGTTAAGTGGACCCCTACCAGCATGGCACGTGACTGCAATGAAACTGATTTTGTGTGAATCGCATTTTTATTTGGTTGGTTTTAGTGGGAAATATCCCCAAGGTTTTTGCTAAACTGTTTGAAGTGCACTCTTGTATTACTTTCCACATGATTAGAATTTGCAGTATGAATATGAACTACTAAATTTCTTCTTAGTGAGGCTGCAGGAATTGCATGTTTGGTGCATTGGGGGCATTTCTCTGTTCTGTTCTGTCTGTAGGCTACGGTTTCACATCCCTGTTACAGCATTGCTCTACATTGAAGTCACTATAAGACAGTTTTTCAAATAAGCAGTATCACATAATCAGAGCACTTGGCTCATTAGGAGATGTTCTCAAAGGTTATGGAATTCTGATTAAAGGCAATCAATAGATATTAGCAAAATAATTTTATAAATTAAGTCTTAACTTTTCTGGGTAGCCTGAAGAGTGTATACTGCACAGAAATCTAAATTAAGTAGACTAAATTCATGTAAGCAGAATGGCTTAGTAAAAGGCATTGAATGCAGTGCATAAATGTTGTAAGGGATAACTGCAGAATGTTTGTGTCAAGCCAATTTGGTATTAATTGCTAGTAAATCTGTTGTGAATATATGGACTCAAGTAAAAATGTTGAGAATGCTAAAATAATGGATATTCATAGAATCACAGAATACCAGATTGAGGGTATTCAAGGATCATCTGGTACAATTTTTTTTTTTTTTTTTTTATGAAAGCTCCATCCAGAGAACATAGCTGCGGTGGGTTGACCCTGGATGGAGGCCCCCAGGCCACCTTCAGCCCACTGCCCTCCTTGACTGGACAGGGGAGAGAAATGATAATTAAAGGAATATGAGTCAAGATAAGGACAGGGAGACATCACACATAATTACTGCCAACAGCAAAACAGACTCAACATAGAAAAGAGAAATTCATCTAATTTACTGCCCAATCAAAATAGAGTAGGATAGTGAGAAATAAACCCAAATCTTAAATCTTCTCCCCTACGCCTCCCTTCTTCCCAGGCTCAACTCCACTCCCCATTTCTCTCTCTCCTTCCCCAGCAGCACAGGGGGATGGGGAATGGGAGTTGAGGTCAGTCCATCACATGTTGTCTCTGCTGTTCCTTCCTTCTCAGGGGAGGACTCGTCACACTCTGCCCCTGCTCCAGACGGGGATCCCTCCCACTGTGGTCAGTCCTACACCAGCTTCTCCAATGTGAGTCCATCCTACAGGCTGCAGTTCTTTACGACCTGCCCCAGCACGGGTTCCCTATAGGGTGACAAGCACCCCCAGCAAACCTACTCCAGCGTGGGCTCCTCCCTCCATGGGTTGCAGGTCCTGTCAGAAGCTTGCTCCATTATGAGCTTCTTGTGGGGTCACAGACTCTTTTAGGTGTCTCCATTTGCTTCACTGTGGGGTCCTCCATGGGTTGTACATAGGATCTCTGCTCCCCATCATCTTCCAGGGCTGCAGGGGGACAGCCTGCCTCACTGTGGTCTTCTCCAGGGATTGACAGGGCATCTCTCCTCCAGCGCCTGGAGCTTCTTCCCTCCCTCCTCCTTCATTGACCTCACTGTCTGCAGAGCTGTTCTACTTACACCTTCTCACTTCTTTCTCTGGAGGCAAAAAGGTAGCACTTAGGGCTTTTTCCCTTGTTAGCTCTCTTACCCCAGAGGCACTATCACTATTGCTGACTTGCTTGGCCTTGGTTGGCAGTGGGTCCATTTTGGACCCAGCTAGTATTGGCCTTGTTGAACATGGGGGAATCTTCATGCAGAGGCCATCCCTGCATCTGCTCTCTCCTCCAACTACCATAACTTTGCCATGCAAATTAAAAAACAATGGCCCAGCACTGTGTCCAGCTGAATCTTAAGTGTCCCTGTTAGAGAACCCACCATCTCCTTGATGTGGTAGTTTGACCTTGGCTGAAGCAGCGAAGAGTACATCCATCTAGGCCATGAACTGCCAGCTTCTCCAGGAGAATGCTATGGGAGACTGTGTCAAAGGCTTTGCTGAAGTCCAGGTAGATAACATCCACAACCTTCCCCTCATCTACCACGCGGGTCACTTGGTCATAGAAGGAAATCAGGTTGGTTAGGCTAGGCCTGCCTTTTGTGAACCCATGCTGACTGGGCCTGATCCCCTGATTGTCTTCAATGTGCCTGGTGAGCACACTCAGGATGAGCCTCTCCATAATCTTCC
>VXBZ01006546.1:99183-117782 GCA_013399135.1 Heliornis fulica
TCCAACAGTTCCATGTCCTTCCTATGTTGGGCATACCAGAACTGGACACAGTACTTCAGGTACCGTCTCATAAAAGTGGAGTAGAGGGGGAGAATCCCCTCTCTTGACATGCTGGCCACACTTTTTTGGATGCAACCCAGGTTATGGTTGGCCTTCTTGGCTGCAAGCACACATTATTGGCTCACGTTGAGATTCTCGTCCACCAGCACCTCCAAGTCAGCCTCTACAGGGCTGCCCTCCAGCACTTCATCTCCCAGCCTGTACTGGTGACAAAGATGGCCCTGACCAAGGTGCAGGACCTTACATTTGGCCTTGTGGAGCTTTATGAGGTTCACAGTGGCACACTTCTACAGCTTGTACAGGTCCCTTTGGATGACATTGCATCCTTCCAGTCTGTCAACTGCACAACTCAGCTTGGTGTCATCTGTGAACTTGCTGATGGTGCACTCAACCTCACCATCAATGTCATTAATGAAGACATTAAACAATACTGGTACAGACCCCTGAGAGACACCACTTGTCACAGGTCTCCATCTGGACATCAAGACAATGAAGACTACTCTGTCTTGAAGAACCTGAATAAAGGTCCTGAAATCCTCCATCAGGGCAAATCAGTGACAGAATAGCTGAGAATACAGGCATCACGCGTCAGGGAAAGTAGAAAAATTTGAAGTTTATGGGATTGTATGGTAAACAAAATCATGCCACACCACTTGTATAATGCAATTATAAAAGAAACCCTGCATTTAGTAACTAGTGAGTTGGTCATATTCCAAAGAACTGAACCACATTCATTTTTTTTTTTTCTTAAGTTTGGTTTGTTTGGCTTTTTTTTTAAATGTACATGCACTAGAAATTTTTTGATAAATTTTCAGGGTCTGTTATGGTTATTACAGGTGCCTATTAGAGAGCTAGGTAGGAGTGGTTCACAAGGGCATGTAGCAATAGAATGAGGGGTAATGCTTTTAAACTAGTGTAGGGGAGATTTAGATTGGATACTAGGAAAAAATTCTTCAAAAGAGGGTGGTAGATCACTGGCACAGGTTGTCCACAGAGGTTGTTGAAACCCCATCCTTAAGGATATTCAAGGTCAGGCTTGATGGGTTTCTGTTCAACCTGACCTAGTGAAGATGCCCCTGCTCACTGCAAGGGGTGTGGACTAGAGGGCCTTTGAATGTCTCTTCCATCCTAATACATTCTGTGAGTCTGTGGTTATTGAGAAGCACACAACTTAAATAGATTTTGCTGTGAGGATTCATTAATGTTAGGACCATAACAGACCAGTAGGAAATACTGCATGACCTCTTGTACATCATGGTGTGCCATCACATCCAAGTATTGCTGAATGAAGTCCAGAATCAGGCTAAAACTTTGCATTTCTCAGCAAGCTTACATATGTCGTATACACATAAAAAAGAGGGGATTTCAGAGTAGGGGATTTGATGAGGTGAGAGAAGCCCAACTGATCTAGTTGGCGTTCTCTGCTCTGAAATTATCTGGAAAACGCCATTGTTTGGATTATTTCAGGGTTGGTTTTTTTTTTTTTCCTGATCTTTTACCTGAGTATACTGTGGTACAATACACAGTTCAACCTTCACCTAGAAACATTGCATTGTGTTGTGAGGTGAATGCCTTCAATTTACTTATTATCTTTGTCAGAATGATGTATTTAAAAAGCTTTTCAGCATCAAATTTTTGGTATGTAAATAGTGTTCAGGTGGTTCTTTTTAATTTTCCATCACCTGAGTAACAGAACTCTCTAACCCTTACTTCTGATTATTTCTAATATTACTCATTCTGTTAGCATTCCTAAAGTATTAATAATGATTTTTTATATGTATATTTTCAAGTCTTTGTTGAAATGTAGGCACAAGAACTAGATAACTTAATCCAAATATGATTTAGCAATGTTACAAGACCTATCAAACTATTTTATGGGGTTTAAAAAAAAAAAAAAGATATGTTGTGTCTCTATATCCAGGAATCTGATTTACTGTAATATTTATTCCTAATATTAAAAAGAAGAGTGTGTGATGATGGAAAATGGATTGTATGATGAAGGGCAAAGTAATTCTTTAACAAGTGGGTAAACATGGACCGTTGATGAGCCATAGAGCAAGAAAATATATTACTCTGTAATGCAGTCATATAGCAGAATCATTGTAATGTAGGCAACTGGATGTTGCAAGCTGTACATTGAACTTGTGCAGATTATCAGCAGTGATCCCAACTTGAAAGAGGGGGATACTGTGAGTATCCTTGGGACAGTTACTCATGAAATATTGTACCTGAAGATGTAGACAGCACACAGAAGAAGAAAAAAAAGTTTCTATCTAGTAAAAAAATCAAATTGATTTACAAGAGTTCTAGCAAGAGATTTTAGTTTGGACTTTATCGGAAAGGCAACAGCCCTCTTGTCACTATACAGTGTAGAACAATACATAAAACAGACAAGAAGTACCTTTTAAAGGCTTCAAGGTAACTAAGAAAGGCAAAAGAATTTTTAAGAGATGAAGCAAAAGTGAACAGAAAAGTTCATGGTTAACTTCCTTTTAGTGTACTGGTTCGATTTTTATGGATACATGGATTCAGCATTAACTTCTTTCCTCCATAATGTTAATGGGAAACAAACATCTTCTGTCATTCCTTACTTTTTTGCCAAGTCCCTCAGTCCACCAAAGTGACACTTTTTAATCTGCTGAATAAATTGGATGCAGTACTAACTGAAGGAGAAGAAAGCTCATTAAATCGAGCTGTCCTGTCCCCTGAGGACCACAGAAGCTTCTGCCAGTATTTTAAAAAAGGGAAAAACCTGATGCTCTCCTGTGACCTGATTGATCACCTTGATGTACAGCGGCCAACTGCAGACATGCAACTACTGATCTTCCTCAGACTTGTGAGACCTTAGGCAGAGTGAAGGTTGTCAGACTTTTGCACTACGATATGTTTTGGAAAACAGCTAGAACCTCATTAAGCTTCTCACTCATTGGGGTAAGAGTTTGTTGTGGCAAAATGGTAGCAAAATTTCCATGATCTTTCTGCTGGGAACGCTTGATGTATTTGGGGTTGTAAGCTTGGATTTTGTCTTGGCTAGACTGAACTTCATTGATTTCAGTAATTTTTACCTGCATTATATAGGGTGAATTGTTCCTTAGTGGTGTGAGAGGCCATTAGAAAAATTCTAAAACTGGAAGATAGTACAGTAAAAGAAGCACAGTCAGTGGAAGTAATATAAATGTGTATTTGATAGATTTATTCCAGGTCACCAGGAGACAATAAATTCAGTTTTTGAATTCTGAGACAGTATTCAGAAACAGTAAATTCAGAGGCAGTAAATTCACTTTTACATTTATAAGGTTGATCTCATGTACAGACTTTTGTGTGGTGCCAAGAATCAGAATGAAGATACATAAGTGCAAGAAATTCAGTCAAATACGGGCTGTTTAGCTTCAGTCATTGCCTGCAGGTAGCAATTGGGCATTTTGCTATATCAGCCTACAGTAGGAGGGTATGTGTGTATGTATATGTGTGTGTGTGTGTGTATTTTTATTTACACACATCGCATGACATTTTTTCCTTTTAATGCAGAGTCATGGCTAAAATTCACTAAGTTTAAACATCTAATATTTATGAAGTAGTAGAGTTTGTTCACCAGATGAATAATTCATGACTATTTTTTATGTCTACTCCTTGAATATATTTTGTATTTAGTCATAATAATCTTTGATGTAGAAAGCTCTTGCAGAATGCGGTACATAGTAATTAACACAGACTCTAAAATACATGGTTTAATTTAAAATTTAATATTCTAATGAATTTCCTTAAGGGGATTATTTTCTGTTCAGAGAAGTCATCATAAAAATCCTAGTGAAATTTAAAAAAAAAGTGTTTGGAGGGGGAAAAATAATTTTGTTTGACAAAATATCGTGGGACACACTGGAGTTATTTCAAGTGTATTTTGCTACTAGATACTAGTGTTAGACACTATGTTGTGTTAAATTTGACAATGCTGTATAAAGTGGAGCAATTGAAAATGCAATAAATCTGCATCTGTTAGAATTATAGGTATTTAGATTGCCCAACTTAAGTCTCAATTATTATTTTTTAAATTAATATTAACTAGAAAATGCCACGGGGGGCATGCAAATTATTCATGAATGTGAGTAAAATTCAGAAGGAATTTTTTTACTTTAAAAAACAACACATGTATCTTTCACTTAAAAGCTAGCACAAAAAGGTGTGACCTAAATTCTCTCTAATACTGTCTAATTTTGAATTAAAAAAAAAAAAAACAAAACCAAGTGTTTTAAAAATTTTATTTTATTTCTTAAAAGGCCTGAAATTAGGATGAAGTATATCACTACAAGAATGAAAGTCTTAGATTGACCCAAATACAATTTTTTTTACTTCTGCTTAACAGATACTATTTTTCTTCCCCTAGGTGAGGGGAAAAAAACCCCAAAGCTTATTCTTCAGGTTCTGCCTTGAAGGAAACAATTAATGATGGAGAAGACAAGCTAGTAATTTCTTTTTCCTTAGTGCACTTAACTGTAATGAAAATCTATCATGTTCCAGACAAGATTTTTCCAGTAGTTTCCCCAAGTTAAGTATGTGAGCATTTGCCTGTCATTTTCCCAGATCTCCAGAAACATAAATTTAGAGCACTTAAATGTATTTATCTTGAACATTAGAGTTAAGACTATGGATGCAGTAGGCATTTTTCCATCACTGGTGTTGTAATTAGTCCTTTAAATAAATATCATTTATTTCAATAACGGTAGTGTAACAGTCAACATGCCATAAAATGCACATTAGATCTCTATGTAAAGAGTTTGAAAGGTGGCAAGTGCTTAAAGGATAAAAGTGGAAATGAGTTAGATAAAAAAATGTAGAAATGTATTTTGTTTCTCTCCCATTGCACAGCCCATGTCTTAACTGATCTTTAAACACAACGCAATTTGCAGAATCGCAGTAGGGTTGAGATTCAAAGGCATCTCCGGAGGTCCTCTGATCTAACCCACTCTGCTCAAGCTGGTTGTCCAGGATCAGGTCAAGATATCTTTTGGATATCTCCAAGGATATTTTTAGATGTATCTGATCCTATAAGAAAAATACAACTCTTACATACTGTCTAGTGTCAGGATTCCAGAGCGTTGACAGCCCAGAAAAAAGTGCCACGTGAGCAGATAAAAGGTAAGATTACAAGTCTTCTATTCAGTGATTCAGAGCACTGTACAGATTTCTCTGTACATCCTGCATTTTTGTATGGCTTCTTAAGAACACAAGACATTAAAGAATCTAGAAGCATGTATTGATTTACATTACTCTGACCTGAACCAACCAAATAAAAAGCCTTTGAAACATCTCAAGTGCTAAGGCAAACAGATTATATGAATAGAAATCCTTGTTTCTGTGATGGTCTGTAACAGCATAGAGTGGAGATGTGAGTGTGGGGAAGTGCTCTAGACTCCATCAAACATCAACTGGAAAGGGGTTAGCGCAAGGAGAGCTTTTGCTGTCAGTTTGTACCTGGGAAGAGGGAAAATCAGAAGGACCGAAGGACTTATTTTTAACTCAGCTCACCAACGCCCAGCATTTATCTTATTTCTCATATCAGGAGGTGCTGGTTGGGATTACTTTTGAAATGGATTCAGTGAAGAGGCTGCTAAGCATCCTCTGAAAACACAGAACTCTGCTCCTGATGAAGGTACATAGAAAATGAATAAAGCAGCTCTGAGGGATGTATGGAAAAGTAGGGGTGAGGTGGGTTTCAGAAAATCCATATATTCTGTATGAAAAAAATCTTTACAAAAATAAATAAAAACAAAGCTCATAATCAATAGGCCTGGCTCCTACACTAATGAAAATTGAAAGAGATGGAGAAGCACCAGAGTGCTGACTGATGGCTGCTCTGAAAATCCTTCTTTCAAGAGCTGAAGTCAGGCAGGCTGATAAACTTTTGACTTCCAGTGACTTTAATCATTTAGATAAAAGAAAAATCAGTGTGAATTATGTCCACTTGTTCATGAGAGGAAGCCGTGAATACTCAAGTTTTAATTATTTTCTAAAATTTCAGAATGGTATGTAGATGACAAGGGGAACAGTGCAACACTTCTGAGAAGAATAAATAAATCTCACAACAGGTGTATCTCTTATCATCATGTTCTCACTTGTCTTCTTCCAGTGCATACAGCAAAGTCAGGTTAGTGTCAGCAAGAGAGAAAACATCTGTTTTACAGTCATGTTTAAGTGTGTTTCTCTTCTGGAATTTCCATTTGTTGGAATATAGTTGTAGGCAAACAACTTTGCGTGCTCATTAAAACCAGATTGGAGGTTCATTGTTCAGGAATTGTTCAGACTGGCCCAGGTTCAAGGTAAGATTCGTTACTCATAATTTTGAGCAGAACAAAGTGATGGGTTTGAACAAGTCCAGGTTCAATATGGCTTCTGCAGATATCCTTAGGCAAATGGATATTTTCCTGGAGTCATTGCTGCCATTTTTAATGTAAAATAATAAATTCTTTGAGATCTAAATCTCAAAGGGGCAGTGTTATATTGAAGCTGAAGATTCTTGACATGCTCTACATCATGCAATGTTTTTCAACACATATTTTTCAATCTTAAACAATAATGAATTCAAAGGTATTTAGGTATTTATTCTGATTGTACTGGAGTTGAATATAGAGCCAGTATTAGCTAGAAATGTAATAGTGTTTTCTTTTGTTTCTACCCAATCAGAAAAGGTAGCAGCAAGTATGTCAGTCATTATTTAAGCAGTGTATTGCAGTCTCCAAAGCTAGACTGAGCAATCAACATATTGTTTTATTAATTTAAAAATAGTTGCTTTGCTGTTCTTGCATCAGGGCTCAAGCCTTCTCTTTTCTATAACTGTATTCATGCCATGTCCCTTTATGGTGGGGTATTTCTTGTTCCTTTTTCCTGAAGTTACTAAAAAATCCAATTAAAAACATGTACTGCACCAAAGCGATATGTCTCTCTGCATGGAACTCCTCTAACGCCATTTCAGCTGCCATCTGCTCCTTTGAATTCACCTCTTGGCATGTTACACAATTTGCAGCTCAAATTTTCTATGTTGAAGATTGTGTTGCATGGGAATTATCTCAGTAAAGCCTTATGCTGGCCCTCAGGCATTCTGAAAAGAGTGCTATAGACTTGGATTATTTTTTTTTTTTAAGAAAAAAGCTAATTCTTCTGTTGGGCCTATGAACCAAGCAAGGCATTTGAAGTGAGAACTGTATTCCCTGGTCCTGTGCAGTTTTGTTGAAAATGTGGTAGAGTGTTTTCTATGGAACAGTGAGTACTGAATAGTTTGCCATTTCATTCTGATGCCATCTAAAGACTTTCCCATACAATGATAAAATTATCTGTTTGTTAGTTTACACAGCTTCACTCCCCGTAAAGGGTGGGAGTACAGTCTTTTTAGATGGCATATTAGAAAATTTGCCAAAAGCCACAGAGTATTTGGAAAACGCTATAAATTCCAGGAGATATATATATCTTGAAATTTTAGGTTTTGAGAGCTGGTTTTTGAGAGCTGGTTTTCCTATCAATTTTTGGACTAGCAGGTTGAGAATAGTTTGGGATAAGAAGTGGCACAATAGCGTCACAGAAAGTTTTTGCATTAAAGTTGGTGTCTGCTTTACAGGACCATGTAGAGTTGGATATTTTTCATCTTAACAGTTATTTTCTGCTTTGTTTAGAGCACTATCTATTGTCTTTTGTCTCTTTCCTCATTCTGTTTGATATTGGATATTGTGAAGTAGTGCAGTAGTAATTCTACCTTCTTATTTCTGGTGGAAGATTTGGTGATGCTCAGACCCTGTTCAGACTTCACTAATCTCATTCTTTGTTTCAGCCTGAATTTTTGTACCTTTGAGAAAGCCTTGCTCTCCTTTGCACAAAGAGCAAGTGCCAGTAGTTTCCTGGCTTTGAATAAACTGTTCTCAAACGTAGACCTAGCTGCCCTCTCAGTACACCTCAGTCATCTGCAGTCTGAGATGCAATGTGTTTACAGCTCACAGTACAAAGGAATGGCATATCTGAGATGGCACCTATGCTCTTTTAACTTGGCCTGAATCAAGTGCTTGAGTACACATCTGCAGTGGGAGAGCTAATTCAGCCCCCTTACAAGTCCAAAACCAGACTTAAATTCACTGTGACCTCCTGAGTAGACTTTTGTTTTTTTTTTTTNTTATGTATAATTATAAATTATATATATAATTGTTATTACTACTCTATACTGATTTATGGTCTTAGTCATTTAGCTATATGAGTACACTTGCTTTAGTACATAAATGTGCTGTGATATTTCCTGATTACACTCTGTGCTCTTTTGGAACACGCTCATCTTCTCGAATCTGCATACAGCAGCATGTGTGTGTAAATAATTGTGTGGTATTTCAAGTCATGACAGACTACTCTGGTTTCAGATTTATGGCTTTAAGTACTGTTGTGCCTTTGGCAGCACTTGAAACCTTGGCAAGAGCTGCAGCTGACTAAAATCTGAATAATTGTTTTAAAACTAAAGCTTTCTATGCTGTTTTCCTTAAGAACATCCTGCCAAATACCAGGCTTAGTGGGCACTCCATTGGCTGCCTTGTTCTACACAGTTGTAAATGTGAAGACACTGACCACAAAAATCACCGTCTAATCTTGTTTTCTGCAAAATACAGAATTTCACCTAAATAAATAAATTTTTTCAATATTAAACATGTTCTCATTCAGCACCAGGCATTGTTACTTAGGGGGAAAAAAAAAAAAAAACCAAACCAAAAAAACATATCGAAAGCAGACTGGTGAGAATGAATTTGCCGCCTTTACTGGCTTTTCTACCACTCTCATTTTAAGACAGTAGTGTTCCAGATTTTAATAATACCTGAACTTTTTGTTAGAAATGTCTTTCATGAAATAAAATCAGAGAAGAAAGAATATTTTTTCATAGGTTCTAAATGCTTAAGTAGACATAATCTTATGAAGAGTGATAGCTTTCCTATATAAAACACCACAGGCAATTATTGGGTTTCTAAATTAATGAATTTATTTTCCATTTAACATCTGTCATCCAAGCACAGTTTTATTGGTTCATAGTGAGTTGTCTCTGACATGCACTAGTGACTTTCCTGGTGTCTTCCTTCTTGGGTTTTGGGGGAGGTTCAACAATAGCTGCAAGCACAACTTAGCCAGTTGAAGCTAGAAGGAGGCACTGCTGTTCCCAAGGGCCTGTGAATGGTGAAGGATGCTCCAGTGTCCCAGCACTACAATTAACACACAGCCTGTGGAACTGCAAAGTAAAATCCTTTTACATTAAGAGATGTGTCACTGAGCAGATATCAGAAACGGTGCATTTTTCAGATTCCCACATCTTGAAAACAGTTCGGTTTTGTAAGGCCAGATCCTCCTCCTTGTAAGTGAGGGTGATAATTACTTATATCAGTTGTTTCAGTGTCAGCCACTTGAGTTGGCTGACTTAGCTGTAACAACATTAATTGAGATAATCATCTGAGACATGGCTTGGAGGTGTCTTTTGCACCTTCAACAGGAAGTCCATTCACATTCATTCCCACACATTCAAGGGGACAGTATAGGAAGGAGGGAGGTTGGGTGCAAGGAGAGCTGGTGCAAACACAGTTTGGTTCAGAACTCTTGTTTGCTGATGTGCAGCCTCATCAGTCATGCTAATACTGCTCAGAGGGCCATGCTGAAAACCAAAGATTGAGCCACTTTATGGAAAAATGAACTGAAGTCTGTTGCATGGGGAGCAGGTGAAGAGAGAGACTTCTTAAGTGCGTATTTTCAATGAAACATCTGTAGCTTTAAACTCATACTCTTAATGACTGGTGCTGCATTTTTGGGAATGCAGCATCATTCAGTCTTTGTAGAATGCACATCCTCTGAGGTCCTGAGAGTTGAAGCTGAGTAGAGCATCTTTTATTTTTGATGCTGCATTTGGAAATATGTTCTTTTTTCTTGGATCCTACTCTTCATAGGTGGCTGTTTTGGACAATTTTATAGAGCTCTTTCACAGCTTTTAACATAGAGATAATGTTATATATCCAATTTTATTATATTATATATGTCTTATACTTTATTTGAATGTTAGATAAAAATATTTCACAGTCATAAAAATTAATACAAGCCTTAATATAAACACAAAAGTAATGTAATGTGTCATAACATAACAATAGTGTGTCACGGCTGGATGGGGCTTTGGGCACCCGGGCTGGTGGCAGGTGTCCCTGCCCATGGCAGACAGTTGGAATTAGATTGTCTTTGAGGTTCCTTCCCAACCCAAACCCGTCTGGTATGCTGGGATTCTCTAGCACATAAGGTAGCGTAGCGCACTGTTACACTGAATCCTCCTCCCTCAAGTTACCTATGTTTCAAATCTCAGATTTTTCCCAGGCCTGTCAAGGCTTCTACCATTGTAACAAAAATAATCAGAGGCCTGGCATAGGTATTCAGACACTATCCAAGCATTGCCTTGTTATATTATCTCTCTTAAGCTAATGTTTTGGACAATATGCATTCTGGTATACGCTTTCCCAATCTGCTCATGTCTTCTTGGGTTTTTCTGCCCACCAATGTCACGCAGTATTATTCAGCTTGGAGAAAAGCATGTTCAAGTTTTCTCAAGTGAACATCAGATTTTCTCTAAGAAGATAAAACCCAATGTTTGTGTCTTCTTATGCCATATGTCTTCTTATATTTTGTCAATCATGCATTAAAGGGGAAAGAAAAATGTTATTTAAATGCTTTCAAGCTGCAGAGTAGTTTACATTTTAAGGTCATGCAATCCTGTTATCAGACCATGAGTTGGAGATGCCTATGACTGCTTTGGAGGCTTTTTTTGTGAAATACCTGGCTCCTCTGTACAAGTCTCACAGCTCTGGAGTTAGGAGAAAGCCAGACTGAGGGTGATCTACTACCCAGCTCGTGCCAGCTCAGTACAGCAAGGCAATTCCAACTTACTCCCTCTCCACCCCTCTGAGATAAGTAAAGAAAGTAAATTACAGATAATTAGTATGGAGATGAGTCACTGTATAAATAGCTTTTAAAAATAACTTCAAGTTTTAAATCACTGCTGATGGAAAAACAACAAAAAAAAAAAAAGGCGGTGTTGTGTAGGAAATTTTTGGCATGGTAATTTAGTGCATTTACTTAAAGAGTGGAAAGCGGAGTGCTGACATTGCATTTGAGCCAGTATGATAAAGCAAAAATAGTATATTCTTTGAATATGTAATAGCTTACCAAAGGATGTATTTTAAATACGTGTTATCACACTATGGGCATGGAAGAAGTCCTGACGTATATCAAGAGATTAAGTTAATTTGATTTTTTTTAAAAAGCGTGCATGAAATACTAACAATTCCATTACTGCGTGTTCATTTCTATTTTTAATATGCATCTTTAAATTCTGTGTAGGGGTAAGAAATACAACATTGTCAAGGAGAATAGATCTTTTACACTGTACAAAGGCAGTTCTCACGCAGTGGAATCTACCTGACAAGTTTATTCCTGAAAGAGCCTAAACCAGAAATCCAAAAGCCAGAATTAATTAAATAAACAGAAAAGTAATGTTATTTGCATAGTTGTCTTGGCATCTGAGTGGCTTCTTTCAGTTGAGATTCAGTTATTCTATTCTATTGGGAAGTCTACCTAAATGCAGAGTAGTTCTGCTGAAACAACCATCAGAGTAATAAGAGAAACCAGTTTTAGTATTCAAATCAATGTTTAAATCTAAGAATACTATTTAAATAGCAGTCTGAAAAAAAAAAAGTTCCTGAAATGAATATTTTTAACATGCATATTTACATATATTTTTTTAACCAGTTTTAATGCACAATCACTAGTGATTTGAATTATTTATTGCTCAAGCAGCAGTTGAGATTGCAGCTAATACAGTTTTTTGGTGACTGTAAAATTTAATAACAAGTTTTAAGTAACTTTCATGTTCTGTTCTGTTTGTGTAGTCCAAGCTACTGCTACCTTGAGAAATAACAACATGGTTGATTCACTTAGTTTGTAGTTTGTTTATTTACTTCTGGTTCTGTTCTTAAAATTTAAATACTCAATTTCTGTTTTGTGGCTTCAGCTGTCATGCTGTTATTGAACTAATCATGCATCTGATTAGTTCAATTTAAAAATGATAGGGTATTATTTTCTCTTCTTTCCTTAATTGTCTTGAAATCCTCCACTGTTGCAAACACATTTTACTTAAATCCAGTAATTATACAGTAAACGAACATGATGTGGTAAAATTTAAAAGCTTGATGTGGTCTTCACATATGCACTCTTCAAAATGAATTAATCTACTTTCAAAATACCCATTTACACACTAAATGAGGAGTTACAAAATGCAGGGCTAGACCGCTGACTACCCTGTTCGAGTCATTTTATATTATGCATTTAATAATGTACTGTTCTTGTAGTGTAGTCTTCTTAAGTGTTTTTTTGCCAAGCCATGTAAATAAAAATCACTTGTTTACCTCAGGAAAGTTTAGTTAGAGACAGGATGGCTGGTTGGTGCTTCACATAGTAATTCATTATTTTCTATCGATTGGATTTGACAGCCCCCAAAAGGACACCATGCTACTCTGCAATTAGAAATAACTGATGTGTACAGTGTTAATCGTCAGATACAGTTGCATATAGAATATTGCACTGAATTTACCATGGTTTATAGTTGGTCTGAAATGCAGCTGGTGTCTGTTGATCGTGTGTTGGCACAGGTGTCTGTGCTGTGTCCAATGAAGTTTCACTAAGCACAGGAAGGATTTTCCTGCTCCTATACTAATTTATCCCAGCATAGTATGTGGAGTGATATTGAAGGCAAAGAAGTTAATTTTCCAAGCATGGCATTGATCTTTGAGAAAATGTTTGAAATCTTTATCCACACCAAGCACAAGCTCTAAAGCCATCAGGGTGGGTTGATGTTTGCTGTGGCTATCCAAGTGAGAAAAACTTGATTAGTGCTTTTACTGTTATTGAAAACTTTGCCAGACTCTGAGAAAACTGTTTTTGTGATGCATGTATATATAAAACATACTGACTCAAGGAAAGAAAGAACTAGGTCACTGATGTACCTCTAAAATACACCTTTACTGTTAATACATCTGTTTCTTTCTTTGAATGTACAGGTAATAGTCTGCAGTCAAAGGTTCTTTCCAGTGGTAACTGAAGGGGTTATCTATCATGAGAAAGGAAAGGTTCTAAAATAAAGATATAGATTTTTATTGCTTTCCTCAGACAATAGACACCTGGAATGGGAGATTCTACTGGGCAACTGCTCCTTCCATCCCCAACCTTCCATCCTGTCAGAAAAAAAAAAAAAACAAAATAAACACCAAAACTACCATTTTTTCTCCCTTAATTTCAGGATCATTAATTCATTACTGCTAGTACCAAGTTGGGAAGAAACTGAAGGGAACACAAGGGGTGGAGAGATGGGAGGAAGGTGCAGATCATGAGTCCCATTAACTGCTAACCATCAGTGGGTTTAGCTGTGCCATCAGACAGGAGCTAACCTGGGTCCTGCAGCCAGTTTTTCATAAGGCTTTACTTTAAGAGCAGCTCCTTTTTAGTACTGAAAGAGCTCGCTCCAGCAATGACTTTGACTATAGAGTAATTGACTGGAACTCTTCTTCTAAGTGTTGCTATTGCTGTCTTTGTCCTATCCTGATGGCAAATTAGAAGGCAAAGTCCAGAGTGCAATGTTATAAATGTAAGCTAAGATCTTAACTCATTTTAGCTTAGTTCTCCACTAAGATGAAACATCTGTCAGTGAAGATGATCAAACTATTTAGAATAAAGTTCTACTCATTGATACATTAAAAAAAATGTAAATGATATAACAGAACTATATGGATTTGAATTTCTTCACCTGTATTTTTCTCTCTCTTTCTCTCTTTTTCCCATTCCCCTTCCCTTTCCCTGTACCCACTTTCCCCCACCCCTGCTGCATTTTTGCACAGCCTCAGATGAAGAGGAACCAACTTCAGCAGGTATGAACAATTTATGATTACATCTACATTATGGTAACCATTCTTTGAGAGCTGCCTTTTAAAAAAAATAATAATTTTAACCAAGTTTATTTTGTGAATAATACACACCAAATACTCATGTCAAAGATGGGCTCTTCTCTCTTCTCTTTTCTCCCCTTCCTTTAGTCTTTTCTTCCCTCAATTTGGCGTCAGTAGGAGATATACTCCTCCAGTAGTAGTTTTCCTTCCCTTTTGCTTCTTCCTTGGTTAAGCTGGAACAGTAAGCTTCATACAACAAACTGGGTCAAAAGCAATCAGTTCAAAAAAATCAGTGTTTGTGCAAGCTTTACATCTGTCTATATGCTGTAGAAGTTCACTTGCCTGCATGAGCCCCAAGACCAGCATCCTTACATATGATGCATCCTGGGAACAGGCAGTGAAGGAAGGGAAGGACAGTGGGTAAAGAAGCATTGTGCTCAAAGAAAACATTCTGCAAGCTGTGGCCTGGATATCTGCTCAGGAAACTTTTATTTCCATTGACAGGCTGCCAAGTGGTGAAAACAATTAGCAACACAGTCATAAAAATTAGTTTAGGGTCTCCCCAAGAGACACAAACATGTAATGTTTATTCTATTGCAAAGATTAACTATTTCTAATTAATTGGCTATCCATTAGCTTGGGAGTATTTAAAGAAAGAGGAGACAAGGTACCAAAGAGGAATGCCACTAAACAGCTTAACATACTTGAAGTGGCATTGAGTTGTATAAACTCAGTGAGCTAAAATACCAAATGAATAAGGAGTCGCTTTATAGTGGCTTGTTAAAAGAAGGAAAGGTCTCCAGAGGACCAAAACAGAAAAGGTAAGCAAAGTGAATGAAGGAAGACGACAAGGAAGGATTGAACAGTGTTTACAATGCTAGCCTACAACTTGGGAGTAATATAAGTAATTAGGGTACGGAGGAAAATAATAAATAAAAGGATGGAGAACAAAGCCAAGAGTACAATGAGAGAGCAGGAGATTGGTTAAGACTAGCACTGAATAGAAAAAGAAGCAGAGGGGAGCTTTTAACTCGAAGATAATAGTGGAATGGAAAGAAAGCGCAACTGAGATGAGAAAAAAACTCCACAAAACATAGATAAGGCGAGTTTGGGAAAGACTTGTGGAGTACTTAGATACTCCTGAGTGGTATATATTATAATTATTAAACATTAGCATCAACTATCTATTTCTTTTAAGTTCTGTCAGTCTCAAAATATCCTTGGAAAATATCTTAAAACTGTTGCAGCTGTTCAGTAGAAGTGTCGGTTACAAAAGATTTCCTTACAGAGGTAACTAGAAAAGCACTCTTTTCCCCCTTCATGGAATTAACTACACAGATTTTTTAGAGTGAATTTAGAGGCATATATGAGTATGCTGCAGTAATTGGTCAAGACAATCTCGCTATGGTCGCGCATTGTAAAACCATCGTTTCTGTAATGAGTACTGGAGCATCTCATGAAGATATGGCTCACCTCTTTGCATGTTGAACATCGCTGTTGTAAACTGGCTGAGGTAACCAGATACATCAGCTGAGAAGTGGAATTTATAAGACTAGACACATGGGCTGCACTACAGATCTGCTCTTTCACTTTCAGGTTTCACCTGAAATTTCAAGTTTCTCAAAAATCTGCAGATTCTGTCTTCCTCAGGAGCCCTTGCCTTTTGCAGTGCCAGATGACATTGTTTATTTGCTCTTGTTTTCATTTAAATTTATTGTTTTTAATCAGTTCTAACTGCTTTAACTCAGCCCTAGTATTGCTGCTGTGTTTATTTCTCTGCATAATTATTGTGTTGATCAAAGCTCAGCCAATAATTTGCAGTGAACATCAACTGGGCATTGCTCCATCATAAAATATTCCTAAACTTTCACTGTCCTCTTTAATTCACCCATTATCAATATTTTTTAAACCAGTATTTTTTTCAAATCTTTTCCCCACAACTTGATCATATCTATCTATCTATCTATCTATCTATCTATCTATCTATCTATCTATCTCTTAAATAATATTTATTTGTGGTTGTGTGAATGAGCAGCTCTTATGTTTTGGCAGTTGTTATTGTTATAGATCATAATGTTTCAGGGTTTGTTGCCATCTAAAAACATGCCACAATTGTTAATGGAGAATTAGCTATACAGGTCTAACTTTCTGGATGAAAACTTTTAATGGGAAGACTGGTGACCTTTTCATGTTAATTATTCCATGAGAAGTTGAGGTTTGCAGTAAGAGTAGACATGTGGGAGTTGCACAGATACAGCAATGCAGATACTTGCACACAAACAAATCAACAGCTAGAAATATGCAAACATACAGCACCAGAATGTTTTTGTTCTTTGATTTGGGCAAATGAACAAAAGTCTCTGGTAAAAATGGTACACAGTATATTTAGAATATTAGACAAAACACATATTTGTAAACATTCGTGTAAGTAAAACTCAAATACTCACGAATTACATTTCAAGGAAACATGACTATATACCTGAAAATGTATGAAAATTAATGTAACAGTAACAGGTTTTGCTATTTAATCTGATTCTAGGATATCAACTCTTCACATGATTACATTCTTTGGCCATTCTTTTTGAAATAAATATTTTTGGGGGGAAGAATTTTGATTATTTTTGTAGGACTTAATTTTACTAAACTTTTTCAGCAGAGAATGTTTTGTATTTGTCTTACTAAAATGAAAATTTCCATCTTTAGGCAAAAAATTCTAGTTTCTGTCTTCAGTTGCAAATTTAGGATCTTAAATTTTTCTGCTATATATTAATAGAGTATAACCCAACACTACATTTACATGAAATAGGACTATCATCAAAATAACCTATATTCAATATAGACACTACTTTTTAGAAATTCCCTAAGATGAAAAAACAATTTTCTGCACAAGCATACATGGCTTGTTTTGGATCTTGCTCAGCAAAACAATGAAGTACGTACTTAGTATTTGACCAGTCAATGCATAATAGACCTGTTGTCTTTATGAGCATGTGTTTAAGTATGCATTTGCTAGGTTGGAGCTTAAATAGGTGCAGTGAAAGTGCAACCCAGAAGTGCAATAAAAATGTTGACAATAAAGTTTACTATCTAGCTCATTGGGGAGTCAAAATCAATACAAGTCTGTCACATTAAGAGTGGGGGCCTGGGGGGGAAGAAATTAAATTTAGTGGTCAAGGGAATGCATATGAAGCATGTTAAGTGAAGTTATTTTTTGTTATAAAGTTATTACAGATATTAGAAGGCATTCTATATTTTCCAGAGAAAAATCTATGCCTAAAGTGCAATTGTTCTTTACCTAACATTAATTTATATCTTAAAAAATGTAATAAACAATACTAATATTAGGATAATAATAACTCTTCGGATGCTTTATAATGTATAGCTATTGATTTTGCTTTAATATATGACCAGGTGTTTCTGTTTTGAAAGTAACAGATTAGTGCACTTTTATAGTACTGTTTTAATACAACTTACTTCTCAGATTGCATTGGCATTTGCAAAGTCATGAGTTTTGCCTAAAGTAGGTACCTCTTCCTCAGAGTAGGACAGCAGTCATGCAGTTTGGAAAATAAATAGAAACTCCATCTACAGCCTCACAGCACTCAAAGCCTTTCACAGTGGTTGCAACAGGATATGCCTGGTATAGGCAGAAAGCAAGTTCTGCCAGCTCAAAGATTTTGTTATTTTCTAAAAAAAATAATTAAAAAATCCCAACAAGTTTTCCCCATTTTGTGACATTTATTTTAGTGGACTGTAAATAACCTCTTGATTGTTGTGCTGATACAGTAGTAGTGTTGGGGAAGGGGATGTGTGCACAGTACCAGTTGAAAGGCCCAGAAGTTCTCACTTACCATTCAAAATCATTCAAAGTACCTTATGATTGTCTTCTAAATGCTCAGAGATCAGAGTCTGCATTTAGCATAGCAGTTACAGGAGAGAAAAGATGAGAAGATTAATTGGAAGGTGATGTGTTTTTTTTCAAGCAATACTTTCAGTTATGAAAGAATTTGAGGTGGAATAAATTGCAGGCAATCTATTAAATTTCTGAAGACATTATTCTAACATTTTATGAAATTTATAAACTTTTAATTGACCTGTGCTCAAGACTGAAACTAGAATTTATTTTTTTCTATTCAGTCAAAGGGATAAAATAATACCACTTCTATACTCTGATCCATGGGAAAGAGTCTATATTCTCTGATAGCACCTTCCCTGAGTAATCTCAGAGGACTGAAGTTACTAAAATTTTACTCTTGTTGTAACCACTAGCTTGAAGATTAATAATCCTGAAATAATAAATGCCCTGTGAGAATATCTCTACAGAAATGGTATTTCACAGGAGTTCCTACAGTTTTAGAATGTTTCACTCTAGTGAACTGTTGTTATAAGTCATTAAACCTATTTCATTTAAGACAAAGTACAATTATTTAAGTCTTTTTGCAACCTTTTTAACCAAAGCTAAACCAAAGAGTTTAATATTCACAGAATATTAGGAGCTGGAAGAGACCTCGAAAGATTACTAAATCCAACCTCCATGCCCAAGCAGGATCACCTGGATTA
>VXBZ01006547.1:0-146108 GCA_013399135.1 Heliornis fulica
ATATTTTAAAATATAGCTTATTTCTCCAGCATGAAAACAACAATATGACAACATCTGTGTAATCCTCCAGCAGCGTAGCTTATCTCTGAGATGCAAATATCAGAACAGCTCAGCATATGACTATTCTGTCATGATTTTCTTGCTTCCATAAGACTAAGCAAACGAATGTGAAAATGTTCTTAAGAAAAATTATGGAGAAAATAAGCTACTGATTCCAATTCATTAAGTACACATGACAATGACCTCCTCATTCAAAACCACATATCAGCAAAGGCTGCTACTGTCGCGGTATTTCATCCTCCACCAGGAAAGTACAGAGAATCCTATGAGAAAGCTATTCCCACTGTTCCTGAATCAGATGGTATAAATAATATGTCTGACTCCAGCTGACTAACCAGACCAAAATCTGAGCAAGAACTTACCCCCAGGATTTCTCATGAATAAGGTTCATCTGGCAAAAATGTGACAGAAAGTGGCACAGACACACAAATACGGGATAAAATGTTTGTTAGAACTTTACACCAAATTCCCCGAATGTTCCCTGAATGGTTTTCTCTGTTCCGAGCTACCTCACCTTTGCTGCATGGTCAGTGTATGCAGACAGGAGCTGCCAAACAGCAGCTGACTTGCCAAACCATCTTCCTTTCGCAGTCAACTGTGTGCATCTAGTAGTTAATTTCTAAAGGGAAGAATTGCTCCAGAATTGTTACCGAGGAGCCTAATGGACTGACAGAGCACTGAATCGATTCATTTAAAATAAAACCCCAAACAACACAACATGCAGAAAACCCCAACCCAAAACCAAACAAGAACCTTCTTTAATTCACATAAACTTCATCTGAGGTCTGTGGGACAAAATTATTTTGGCTTAGCGCTTATTCCAATGTTAACAGTAACATACAAACATTGAGCTGTTTGAGAAAAAGTAACACTTGGACACTTCATCCAGTCCAACATAAATAGCAATAAATGCTTTAAGATATGAAGTGCCTTTGCATTTGGATGGAGTAGAAAGGCTTTCACACAACATGCTGAGAGTTGAAGCTGCAGTAGTTCAGCCTGCCTTCTCTTGCTGCAGCTGCATGAATGACAGATCCTAGCTAAAGCAGCTCTTGTACTTCTGTAAAATAAACATCCCTGAACCGAGCACTCACAGAAATAAAACAATGTCAAGTTCTCTATAATTTAAAAAATTTACAGCACTGAATTCCAACATGGAAACGGGACTATATGTAGTTGTTAAACAGCCTACAAGTATTCTGGAGCAAGAAAGCATGTGGCTATTGCAAAGATAAAACAGTCCTGGATGCTTCGTCCCCCTGACACTAATGTAATAAAACTAAAGTAGGAGAAGAATTCTCTGATTAATCACATGCAATATTCTTTCCCTTTACAAAAGCTCCTCTTAGTATATAGGCCAAAGGGGGATCAGAGAGGAGGAAAACAGGAAAATTCTTTCTGCAGGTTGGTAGACTGCCACTGAAAACTCTCCAAGGTATAAACACAATTGAGGGCACCCTCAGCAAGTTTGTCAATACCACCAAACTGTGTGGCGAGGTCGAGACGCTGGAGGGAAGGGATGCCATCCAGAGAGATCTGTGCAAACCAACAAGGGGCAAGTACCAGATCCTGCACGTGGGTCAGGGCAATCCCAAGAAAAACTATGGAGAACTGGTTGAGAGCAGCCCTGAGGAGGATGACTTGGGGGTATTGGTGCACAAGAAGTGAAACATGACCCAGAACTGTGTGGATAAGCCCAGAGAGTCAACTGCTGGGCTGCATGAAAAGCAGCATGACTAGCAGGTCAAGGGAGGTGATTCTTGTCTGTGAGACCCCACCTGGAGTACTGCATCCAGCTCTGGGACCCCCAACATAAGAAGAACATGCAGCGGAAGTGAATTCAGAGGAGTGTCACAAAGATGATCAGAAGGCTGGAGGACCTCCCCTATGAACCCAGCTGTGAGAAGAGAAGGCTCCAGGGACACTTTATTGCAGCCTTTCAATACCTAAAATGGTGCTTACAAGAAAGCTTGAGAGGGACTCTTACAAGTGCATGTAGTGATAGGACAGCGAGTACTGACTTTAAACTGCAAGAAGGTAGATTTACATTAGATATTAGGAAGAAATTTTACTGTGAGGATGGTGAAGCAGTGGCACAGGTTGACCAGAGAAGCTGTGGCTGTCCCCATCCTGAGAATGTATCTGTTGTGCAAAATGAGAGAAGTTAATAAAACCAAAGAATTTTTATAAAGTTCAGAGTTGCCTTAACTGAATTTCAAAACTGGGAAAGGGCTTTTGTCCAGAATATATCATACAGAAACAATAATTTTTTATACATTCTTTCAGATAATGTTTTGAAACTTGACAAGAAAAAAGTTTTTTCCATATGAAATACCATGGAAATTAAAGACCAAATTATCAATTAGAGAACCCACACAGAAACACTGAAGTGTCACAAAGTGCTCAATTTGTATTCCTTTTCTCCTGCTGGTGAACGCATGGTGGCAAGCAACTTTTTAACTCCTTAACAAACCAATACTTTTTAAAAGCTTAAACACCTCTGAAATTTACTCAAGCATTCTATCTGCTCACCAGCAACATAAGAAAAACCTTTCATCCCCTCCAGAACTACTTTTTGTCTAGCTGCTGTAAGATAGGTCAGAGACACTAGCTGGATAAAGCACTCAAATATCTTCTTAACCAGCATGCTAATGCAAACTCAGAGGACGTGTTTCCAGAACTAAGTGCTCTTTTAGAAGTTCACTGAAGTACTTTACTAAAAACATTAAAAAAAAACAAACAACTACAAAAAACATACCCAAAAAAAAACCCCAACAACCCACCCAAACCACAAAGTAGTCTGTGGCATCACATAGAAGAACTGTAGTAGTTCCTCATTTACCTGAGCTTAGCTGATGGGAACAAGTTAGTGCAGTTTAACGTCTGCACTAGAACATAATCGAAACCCTGAATCATGACTCACAAGTAGGACTGATTACAACCTAATATACATCAAAAATAACGGAATCAACAAAGTACTTGGAAAAGGCATTGAGCTGACAGGCTCTTTGCTGAACACTCTATGGGCCATGGGCTATCACAGCAAAGTAAGACAAGTGAAATAGCCAGGAGGAATGAAACGCAACTCCACCGAAATCTGCACGAGCATGGCCGATCATGTCTGCACACTCCTATTTTGCCATGGTACAACTGAGAGCAGAAACTGACCTTCTTACTTTACACCATATCCTCAGGAGTTAGGACAATATTGTGTCTCCCCCAGCACTAAAATCTGATGCAATTTGAGCAAGGGGGGGATTGTTACTGCAAGATGTGGTTTAGTTTTCTCCGCAACGTTTCCACGTGCTCATTTCCAGAACAATTTATGTCCATTTTGACTTAGAAAAAAAATTCTCATTCCTTAGACTTCAGAAATAATTTTGCCAATGACCAAATATGCAATAAAACTACTTTCTTTTTCCCCATTCCCAAAGAAAAAGTTTGTGATAATGTTTGTGATCAAATTCCTATGATTTAGTGATTTTTGCATACTTGGCACTTTGAACAGCAATGAAGATAATTAATTTTATTTTGTCTCTATACAATTTTCTGTGCAGAAGGGGAAAGAATTTATCAGTGATGTAAGTAAAGTAGAATAAAATGTGTATATTTCAATAGTGATTACTTGTGAGAAATATCTGTGAAATAAGGCATAAGACCCATGTAGTAAACATGGATTAGAAAACATGAACTTTTTTATATTCAAGTTCTGTTTCACTCCCTTTTTAACTTCAGTGCCACCGGGCCAAATATTTCCTTTGATCAGAAATGTATTTTCCCAAGGATGCTATATTTCATTTGAAACAGAGCACAAATTATCTTTTTAAAATAAAAAGACAATATAATCTTTTGGCTGGGAGATTTAAAAGAATATATATTACAGACAAAAATATGTGCTGCTCGGCTTCATTAAATAAACTTTCAGGAAACTTATTTAAAAGAAAAATACTCAAAGTACACACACAGAATGCCTAATACTGCCACCAAGCATGTTCTGGTGGAACTGAAGACATTTAATCCTCAATCACACATTAAAAGTCAAGACTTTTATGAGTTACCTCGATTAGTTTTCAGAAGTGAGCAAACATGAAATTTTAATGCAGGGACACTTCATCGACTTGGATCATCTCTTGGGCCAATACCCCAATCTCTTAAATGCAGATGAACTGAGACCCAGCTAATCTGAACTTTGCTACAGTATCACCCATCAATATTTTTGTGCAATAACATAGGAGCACAGAATGATTAGGGACCTGAGAAGATCTCTAATCAAATCAATTCCCTGCTTGAAGGACAGTCAATAGTTAGGTCAGACCAGGCTGTTCAGGGCTTTATTCACTTGATTCTTGAAAGACTCAAAGGATGAAGCCTGCAGAGCCCCAACCAGACAACCAAATCCAATGCCAGACTGCTCTTTCAGGGAAAAGGTCTTTTGTTATATCCAGACATAACTAACATTCTTTCAGCTTGAGTCTGTTGTGTATTGTCCTCCCACCACTGTGAAGAGCCAACTCCACCTTCTTAATAACCTGCCCACAGGTACTGGAGGCTGACATTTGTTAGGTTCCCCCAAAACAACTACTGTGCAGGCTAACCAATCCATGCAGCTTCCCCTCATGTGCAAGTTCTGCAGACCTGAGGATGATCTTAGTGGCCTTTCACTGAACTCACTCCAGTCCACTGATAGCTTTCTCCCACTCAGAAGCTCAACATTGGACAATCTTCTAAATACAGCCTCATAAGTGCTGACTAGAGGGGGATAGTAAGTTTCCTAGAGCTACTAGCTGTGCTTTTAGTATTACATTCCAAGATACTCTTGTCCTTCTTTGCTACCACAGCCTTCTGGCTCACGTTCAGTTTGCCATCTATCAAGACTCTCCCATTGGCTTCATCTGAACTGCCTCCCCAGTGAGTTCCCAGCCTCTATGTGTTCAATTTGGCTTTTGCTATATCTTCTAGAAAAACAGCCAGTCTTTAACTTAACACTGCCAAGAGTCACTCAGTTAAAAAAAAAAATAAAAGTATGTAACTTTTTTTTTGTTTTGATATGGTAAGCATCAACAGCAGCTAGTGAATCCCAGTGGAAGTTCCAGAGCTGACACACAGATACAGGAATTCAGCAAAGAGAACAAAGAGACAAATGATGCAATCATAGGCTGGGATGATTGATCTAACACTGGCACTTTTCACTGCTGGACACACAACTAAACAGAATCAGCACAGCTCAGATGCACACAAAATGGCATTCATTATGGCTACAGCATGTTCTGTATCAATACTTCTAAGGTTTCAGGTTTTTTTTGTGGGGTTTGGTTGTTTTGGTTTTTGTTTTTTTTTTTTTCAATTCTGCCTCTGTCAGGTTACGTGCTAGAGAATGAACCTTGCCATGCAGGAAAAAATGCTTTTTTGAGATAGGCATGTATCTTCTGAGAGACATGCATCCTTTGCATGCACATTCAGACCTTGGTGTGTCCCTAGATGTGTCATCTAGAATGTAAGATCTGTACTTTCATAATGTATCCTGGGTTTGCATCCTAAATTGGCTTGGCATACAGTCAGATGGTCTGGCTACAAAAGTACTGGCCCTAAGCTACGGATGCAAATCTGAAAGACAGTATCAGGCAGATTCTCAGTATCATGCAGAGAAAACAAATTTAACTGAGCTGGCATTTCAAAATATGTTTCTGAATATTTACTGTTACCAGAGCATGAACAATGCTCCATAAAAATGGCAACACTCACATTTCATTCTTTAAAATGCAAATTTTCTGGAAAGATTTTGCATAAAACTTACAATGATAAGAAGTAAGTCAGAAGAGAAAATGTTGCCAGAAGCCAGAGGCTAATAAAGTATACTACTGGTCAAATGGAGAAGTTGTTTGTCTTTGGTCCAACAGCAAAATAAGATGAAAACAATATATTTACATAAGGTTTGTAGGTTATCAGAAATTTACCTGTACACTGTTCAGAATATTTTTCTATCAACAAACATCACAAAGAAGCTCCGTAATGTCTTCCTCTATCTTCAATTATAGCTTTTTTTTTTAAATTATAGCTGAAATTTGTAAGAGTTTTAACTTTTACCTCATAAGGTTACTATTACCTATTTTATCCCACTTTACATTAGGAGGTATCCCTCTAATTCTGGTTTGTGTTTAAAAAAAATATGTTGACACCTTGATCTTGACACCTAACCTTCTGCCAGCACCATGCTGTTTGGGGACCCTCCTCCTTTGATAATACACCTAAACAGCAAGTAACCACCTATCCAAGCTGTTGCTGTGATTCTACATAAGGTGCCATTTATTTACAAAGGTTCAACTTCCCAGTCTGTTCAGGGTGATTCTTTCTGGATCCACCACCGTCACATTCAGCATATTATTTTAGCTCAGTTAAATTCAGAGCAAACTGGAGGTGATAATTTAATTCCTTTGTAAAACAAGTGAAGGAATTTTGGCTTATCTCCTCTTAAAAGACTCAGAGTGAAATGCCTGCCGTTTGTACAGCTATAGTTTCAACCTGTGATATAAAGATGATACCACATCTGTTAATAATTTTTCTTTGTCATACACTTTCTGTGCTGGAACATAGACTCACTGAAGAGTGAATGTGCATGGTTCCCAAATGCATGGTAAAATGATCTGTCCAAGCCCAAGGTACATTCATGAAGTTGATTCCCTGACTAACACTCTTATTCTGCACTACAGATATAGACCTACCACCAAGCAAAGCAAATATCTGATATTGATTTTGGAAAGTATAGGCTGCCCCAAACAATTCTTGGAAGCTCAGGCAAACCAATCTGGACATTTTGGGGCATCTTGAAAGAGTAATTTTATTTTTAAAGAGAGAAGGAAACTGGATGGTTGGACATTGGTCCTAGTCACAGGAACATGGCAACCCTTCCTGTCATGTGTCTACATTAAATTTATTGTTCAGCCTGGAAGCATGCCCTGAAATCCAGTCAATCATGAGATGACCTAAATCAAATTTCCCAGATATTTTGGTAAAATTTTCACCTACTAAAAATCTCATTAGTGAAGATAATCAATGTATTAACCAGAAAAAGAACAGGCCCGTGCCTACTGTTCTAGTCCCATCAGGTGATCTTCCATATAATTGCATCATTATGGTGCTTTAATAGTCATTAATATAAGTCTAATAATTTTTATCTATTTTATTGTTGGTAGGTTTATTTAACACTTGTAAAGTGCTTTAATATTCACTGGAGGAAAGAACTAAGGAAAAGTTGCTGTAATTCTTCTGGAAGTGTGAAAAGGTAAGGCTGCCACTGGGTCTGCAACACAGCAGTACAAGTGCAGTGCACACACTGAATGGAGCGTGGAGGAGTTACACTGAGGAGGAGTTACACTGAGCTGGCTTGATTACTGACTCGCTTCTCAGAAGTGAAGTGGCACTTAGCACCTGAAGTTTAGAGTCAAGAGCTAATAACAATAATAAAAGCAAATAATAATAAAAGATCAACATACAGTTTAGTGCTCTACATTTAAACTTTTGCTCCTAAGAAAAAGAGGCCTTAATCTTTAGAAGGTACTGACTTTATAGAAGTATTCACCGATTTTTTTTGAAAAACCTATGGAGAGCTCAGCAATTTTGAGACAGTGGGAGAAGTTTAATCATCACATAAGGACATGGGTACCTACTTACTCTCTAATTTCCAAAAATCTTGACCTAGATTTTTCTAAGTACAAAACCACCTGATTGTTTAGATGTCAGCTGAGTGGAATGCCAGCTTACATACACCATTTAATCAATTAAACCACTGCAAGGTGACATAACTGAAACAATCACATAAGCTTAGTACACTAACTTGGGCCTCGCTGCTCCCATTCCCATGTTACCACTACTTCATACCACCCTCATAAAAGCACACTGTACTCTCTTCAGAGCAGAAACTCATTTCTTAATGAGAACTGTAACAATACACTGAATGCTGCAGAAATAACAAAATAACAACTTTTTTCCCAATTAGTTGCAATAATGTAGAAATTGACGTATCCAACAGCAAGCTGATACCTGTAAGAAATACTAGCTACTTAGCTGGTCCTTTTCAGCTTGACAGTCCTAAATCCCACATCACCAAGGTTATGCAGCTATTCTGGCCACCTAACACTGACACCCAAATTAACAGGTGCTTGACTTGCAGACTTTTTTCCTAAAAAGCCAAAACCAAAGTTACACACAACTACATATCTTGGAACTATTAAAAAAAAAACAAATGTTTGTTATAGTTTGGTCTTTTATTGCAAAAAGCAGTGTGTGTGTTTGTGTATATGTATATAAATATATACACACAGAGAGACACAAGATTTTCGTCACCTTTGCTACAGATGTGTTTATCTCAACTCTGTGAACTCAGGTTCCCACTGAGGATCAGGATGCACCTCTAGCCTCTCCCTTGATTTTACATCACTTCCCTTCCTGTGCTATCTTTCTGGCATTCTCCACTCATTAATCAGGTTTTACTCGTGCATTATGGTAAATAATTCAGGTCTACATGCCTCACATGTGCAATGCCTCCCACCTGCAGGGACATGTGCAAGTACAAAATTCCAGATCAGTTACAGCTGCCTCTCTCACCTGCAGGAGCCAGTGTCTGGACACTGCCACCCACCCTTCTCTGCCCTGATAGCAATGAATGAGTTAAAATGAACAATGAATAATTTTACACAGAAACCACCAGGAATGTGTATCCCTACTGGTTTGTCTTTTTGGCTACATTTGCCTTTTCAGAATACCAGTTGGGAAAATTGTTTAGAACTCAGACACAAGGAACAATAAAACTGCTCTCGACTAAGCTGCGAAGAAGCCAGTGTGAGGATGGGACATCTCACAGCCGCGTCAAGGGGAAGCCGGGCAGCCCAGCACGACACACACTTACAAAGATTCCGGAGCTGAGACCTACTGGACGTTTGGAATATAAAGGAATTTCAATCCCTGAGCAAAAACCCAACTTCTAGGATCAAAGGGCTGCTTCTAGAAAGGGAAACACCAGCCTTTCTGATAACTACTTTGAATTATCATCTCACTGCTATAAAAATCCTTCCAAAAGGCAAAGTGAGACCTAGCAGCATTATAACTGTAACTGGAATAATTCAGATTCAGAGAAATAAATACAGCAGAGAAGTTTTAGTTAACTAAATATTTGCAGAAAAAAGAAAAGGCAGTAAACAAATCCAATACTTTCTCCTGTAAGTGCCATCCAGTTTGTTTTTTCTCTCCTTCTCTCTGTCCCCAAAGAGCAAAAACCTACTCCACAATGCCTTCTGAAGGCTGTCTGCCTGCTATTCTCACTGCCCACCTACTGTAGGGAGCAGCTCCTCCCACCTGCACATAAAAGCCAAGTGCATGCTACCAGCAGCAGATGAGAGCACTTTCTCAGTCCTCCACTGTTTTGAGCCAGTGATCTTCTCTCCTTGGACCTTGTGTACTCAAGGTAAGATTACTGCTACTTCAGGTTTCTGTTCTAACCAGCTATTGTGAGGAAGTCTTAATGTGAACTCTAGCACTGCCTTGCTGGGTGGTGTTGGCTTCCCCCCCTCTTTTTTTTTTTTTTCCAGATGTAGTGTCATCTGACATTTAAGTTAGTAACAGTCTGTTGTTTTAGCAATGAAATAAAAACAGATCTTGCTGGGAAACACTGTGTGTCTGGGAAAATATCTTCTCTCCCTTACTTTTTGATTTTGAAGAGATTAGTATACCCAGCTCAATTCTAACAATTTATTATACCTCTTAGTAGTATCCCTCTCAGTCCAGTCAAAGTTATAAAAAAACCCCTTGCACTCTAAAGCTTCCTTAAATTCTGTTTGAGAAAAAAAAAAAACGTTTATGCTGATTTAAGGAAGGAATTGGTGGTTTTGTTACTGGTATTACTTACTAGCCAGATTGAGCCAATTTTGGGACTGAAGTGCATCTTCACAGATTTCACTGCCTTTTAAAAAAGCGTGATGGAACTTCAGCCCTCACAGGCTGATGGAATTCACTGTCTGGTACCAAATATGCTGAAAGTACACATTTCACAAGCAAAGTTCTGTTTCTTGGAACAACAGACCTTGTGTCTCTATGAAATTTCTAGATCAATTCAAACTCTATTTTATCTGCAGTTTGTCTATACCAGCATTTCTATTGCTAGAGAAAGGAATAATTAAGTGCCTCAGAGACAGCTACTGAACAGTTGAAACATTAAAAAGTATGTGGTTTCCAAACTGTATTTGCACTCTATTCAACTACCCATCCTCACAGAGATGAATCTGTTAGTGACTAGTACCATTTTCACACGTTGTGTGACTCAGTGCACTTTCAACAGGCAGTCACCTGTTTAAAGAAATTCCATCACAGAAATCCTAATCCTAGAATGCCTCTCTCCAGTGCTCAGAGGAGGGAAAGCAGGAGCTACCAGAAGCAAGCAGTGAATGCTGTCTGTAATTTGTTTGTATTCTGTGTAATACATTCCACGGTTAGAGGGATATTTTCTTCTTGATAGCTAAACAATTCTAATTTTGCTCTTTTTTTTCCCCTGTTCTTTCCCCAAATAAGAAGTCTTTTCTAAGAAAGAACTATGTCCACATATAGCCATACTCATATTAGCTGCAACATTTTAAGCCACAGCACTGTGTAACAGTAGCAGAACTCTGCTCAAAGTGCCCTTTCCTGCATACTGTGTTTAAAATTTTAATTTTTTTTTCTGTATTTTACACATTATCTATTGTAACTAATGGGTAAAAGAAAACACTGCCTTCAGCTATTTGCCTGGAAGATTACACAAGTATCTTTAAAAAAAGCAAAAACCAACCACTCCACAAACCCCTCCCCCCCAAAAAATCCCCAATAAATGGAACTATTCAAAAACAAAGTACAGTGCTTTCTATAGCAGGCTTACAGTAAAAACTATTTTTGCATCCAGGTAATCCATGTAAATTGCTCATAGAAGTTAGGAATAGACCCCAATGGTTTTCCTCATAACTGGCATTCTATCTCCAAGTTACAAACTTTTATTCATCAGTTAACATCTGATTTTTATAGCAAAACTCTCTCTCCAAAAACACCCCTCTTGTAAAACAGAGATATGTGATTTTAAGTGTAATGCATACAGAATATAGGTCTATAATCTGGCAGTAAAGCCATACTGTTCACACAGAATTTCACTCTATCAGATAAGTCAAAATTTCTAACAGAGCAATTTTCAAGGAAAACAAAATTTTTACAAAAAAAAGTATTTGCCACAGAAAAAGTCTATACTAGCAAAATAACTTTTATTAAAGCCTGCTGTGTAATGTAATGTTTTGGCATTTGAAAAATGGATTGCAGAACATATTAGGAAAACTCTATTCAAAGGAATGCATCTAATTTAGATCAGAATCTCCTCTGAGCAATTTCTCTCTGAAGATGAGTAGATAATTCAGCTTAGCATCACTTTGCAGCAGGGGATGAAGGGAAACTGCACCCAGCAGGTCTCCAAGAAAACTTAGATGTTTAGAAATGCATTTATTGACTTCTGTGCTAATTCAAAACTCCTTTTATAAGATCAAAGCATAGTGATATTATGATAAAAATGCTGTCATGTTTAAATAGTCCTACAACCACAACTAAAAAAAAAATTGTGAATCAATGGGAACAAGGAATTCAGACACCTGAGTAATGATCATAACATTTTAAAATAACAAAATAAGGGTAAAGAGACTATTAATTTTTCAGCCATAGAAGAGTTAAGGGTTGAGCAGGCATGCTCAGCCAGTTCTCTTGGTGATTGCAGTTAGGTTTTTTAGGGTTTTATTTAGAGCACCCAGTTTAGCCACTAGGTAGAACTCCCACTGCTGTCAGAAGTGTTAGACTGGAAACACAGGGTGAACATATCAGTGTCTGCTTATCTATGCATAGGCCTGCCTGCCACCACCACTGCTGGTGAGACATTCTGATCTTCAAGAATTTATTTTCACACACCTCTCCTGGGCAGGAGAGATACATTTTCCTCTGGCCATGCTGATACTAAATACATGGACTGTTTTGCTTATGGTTACAGTGAAAATTCATGGTAGAGTCAGATTTAGCTTTTCTGGGTCCCAGTCCAGCACTGCTGGGTCCCTTCCCATCCTTCATTTTGCATTCAGTCTTATAAAGTTCACCCCATTGCAGCTGATCTGTCCTTTTAGGGCTGAACAGCAGGGAGAATTATGGTGACAAATCTTGAGAGGTAATTTACTCCTAATTCCAAGTTCCTGTGAAATCCTTTACACCTCTTAAGGGATTTATAAATTATTTGGGGGGGGGGGGGGGGGGTGTTAAATAAATTAATAAATAGCCAAATGACCACCACTTTCTCAGCCTTTGTGGTTAAAGGAGACTGACCTACTCTTGGCAGGATGATCAATCAGATATCCTCTACCATGGACCATAAATGCTGGGCAACATCTGACTGTAAGAGTTCAGTCTTGGCAACTCAGTAGCAGTAAAACATACAAAAAGGAAGCATATCTGCTTAAGCAAAATTCTTCACATGGATCTTGTATGACATGAAGAATATACTCTACATTTGCTGTCATGTGGCTCCTCTATAAACATCTAGGATATCATTTCATAATCCTTAAAACCAAAAACCAGGAACCCTATAGCTTTGCTCTATCCCTTTAGTTTTTAACCCTGGAGCTAATTTGTGAGGGTAGGTACTCAACTGCTCTTCTGGCATTACAAATGCTGCATAAAAATAAAATAACATTTTGATGCTCCACTTCCAGAGTAATTACCCTAGCAATGGAGGTCTTGTCTCATTATTTTAAACTGAAAATTACCACTAAGCATGTGCTGCTCACAGATAATATAGTGAACATGTGAGAGGTAACTGGAGGACTGGAAGGAGTGATAAAGGTGAGAAAAAGAATCATTAATAGTTGTCTCATTACCCATCACAGAATGTAGGACAATTTTCATACATCCATGAGTGCACCTGCAAGGCAAAATTTTCTGGCCACTTTTTTAAGTCTTGCTATGTATCTCAGGGAAGATAAAGTCTTATCCTGCAAGTTTAAATATTACCCTGTATTTTCACCCACTTTTTCAGCCTTCTCATTGCTCTAAGCTGTGGGTTCTTTCCTTCTACAGAGAGATATTTTTTTTAATTTTTATGAGTGTCATATTTCTAGAAGAGCAATGGTTCAATTGAGTTTTTGTAGTGAGAAACAATAAATGACAAAAAACCTAGAGGTGCCTTGTTCTGATAGATTAAAACCAATGGATATCTTTAACTATACAAAAGTTCCTTACTCTTGTCACTTCCTACTTTCTACAGTTTTGTGTGATGTTAGCTTCTTGTGGCTTTCACTCTGCAAAGTGAGATCAATTCTTCATGCTAACAGAATTCTCCTTCAGCAAAGGTTGTGCAGCTCTGTGTGTTTAAAAAGATCATGATGAATCCTGGTTCTGAAGCCTTGTCTGGGGTTTGTGCACTAACTTTGCTTATTCTCTCTACACACCAGCTAACAATTGTGCTTGGTCTTCCTGTACTCCTGAAACATTGTTTTCTGTAATTGTCTCGATGTGTAATGAATTTAATGTCTCATAATTGCACTGTGGGGGATTAATACCATTATGCAGTCAAGGGACATCTTTTGGTGATTAAAACCTCTTCATGTAAGTTCATATTTTATAGCAAAAGAAAGATGGATGTAAATCTGCAGTTTCTTGAATGGCAGGTGAAATTGTTGAGGGGTGACATGTAATGGGCCCTTTTCAAAAGGGAGGGAGAATCAGTGCCCTCTCTTGGTTAGCAAAAAATATAAATATATAAAGCAGCCCTATGAGAGTGTTTATCAGTTCCCTCTACTGGCTACAAAGCCCACAGCCAGATGAGCAGCTGTGTTTGCGGAGGCGAAGGTCTTAAGTTCTATTCCCAGTGCTGTGTGGATGCAGTAAACTGATGACTGTGGTGTCTGTGCATGTATGTGGACATCATTCTTTATAGGGTCTCATCAACAGCTACACCAAGTTCAACATGAGGGCACTCAAAAATAATATGGAGTTCCTGGGAGGTAAGAAGCTTTCATCTTTGGAGAGAAGCATGCTAGCAGCTCTGCCATTCATAATACTACACAGCTAGAGCTTCCTTCTGTTACACATCATTGGCACACCTTGCTTTTCCCACCTCTTCTAGAAAAGCAGGTGTGTTCATTACACTCAATTTACAGTCACCTGGCCAGTTATTGCAAATATTCTTGGCAATCCCAAATTATAACATTTCAGAATATCAGCTTCTGAGAACTCCACAGTTGAGAAAAAAAAAAAAGAAAGAAATGGCACCAAAAAGAACAGTCCAACCTAAAAAAAAATATTTAAAAAATCTGCAAACAAAAACCTAACTAGTTCTTTTTCATTCTTATTGGCAGAGGCCTATATAATCTGGTTATGCAACTAGAGAAACAGGTCATACAATTTATGCAGTCTCTCTGAAGTAAAGTTGCTATGAAAGAAAATATACTGCAAACTTAAGAAATTCTGTTTTAAATAAATATGCTTTGCCCTACCAATCCCAAAGTCCTGGGTCAGGTATGCCAGTTCACTTCAGCTCCTGGGAATCTTATCACAGCAATATATAGGTTATGTGTAACCTATCCTACTAAACGGAGAATGAGTCAAAACTAACAGCTTGACATACTAGATAGATATCAAAGGTACATTAAAGGCCAGAATTTTTGAAACATCTGCAGCATGTTTCCTGCTAACTAAAAAAGCAATCGCTCTTTCCAGACCAACATACTGCTGAATTCTTTCTGCAAGTAAGAACCAGACAGTAGCACACTGTAGACTTGACACAGAGAACTTCAAGAAAGGCATCTGACTGTTTGTGCAATTGAAAATTCTAGAAAGCAAAACAAGTTTCTAACAAAACAAAGTATTATGACGAGAAGCAGCAACACACATATAGATAATACACTACAGTCCCTGAAATGGAGATATTTACATTGTCTCTCATTTACTCAACATAATTTTCAAAGGGACAGAGTGGAAGATGGCACAGCCCCAGGGACACTCAAACCAAATACAATCAACTCACCACTGAAGAAATGTAGCATCAAGTCTGCTTATGGTAGCACACAGCTTACCTCTGTTCTGCCCTTCGATTCCTCCCATCATGTGTGGAGCTCCAGTGAATGCAGAGTGTATGAGCAAGGATCTTTTATGTGGCTCGGAGAGCAGAATTTCTCTTGCAGCTTCCCTAAAAAAAAATAGAAAGTGTTCAGATATTTCCCAGTATTTCTTTGTAAATGAATTAGGTGATCTTGGTCCAACTCTCGGTTGATGGACATGAATATAAAACACACAACTGGGACCTTTGTTGGCAAATCTCAGCAAAAAGTCAAGAGGTAGTTACTTTAGGTCAAAGTTGAGCTATAAAAGCAGGCTTATGAGGAGAGTTTATGTTGCCAGCACTGATATATGTCACCTGCACTACAGATAAAAAGCAAATAAGCCAAGAGTAGTTAATCAAGCACATCCCACAGGCGCTAACATTCACACAAAACACATTTTAGAACATGAAGGAAAAAAGACAACACTCAGTGCTTATTTCCTTTCAGCCAGTGGCTTGAATTGAATTTACCATAGTAGCACATCACATTGTTCGCTGCAGAAAAATGCAAAGCTTAGGCCTTTAGGAGTAAGTCTCTTGTGCTTTACTGGTTCCAAAAATGTCAGTGCTTGTCAAAGCGTTTTTGAAATAAAACCAAAACCATGTTAATAAAACGAACTTTCCAAGACAATGCTGGCCAAAACTGATTCTTAGATTTCTTTTCAGTAATAAACTGCCTCTGTGGTTACTGAGCTGATAGGGAGGAGGATTTAAAGGGCCAAAGTCAAGTTCTGGTTAACTTAGGGTAAAAAAAAAGGAGTTCTCAAACAGAGCATAAGCCCTCCAATGAATGGAAAGATTTTTGCTGAGGATGGGCAGAGCTTAGCAAAATCCAGCTGTGCTTTCAGAAACAACTGTAATTACTAGGTCCCACTTGAATATATTCTGAGACTGGGATACTTGTCATGGTTACAATTTGTAATGTGCTGCTGTAGATTACTGGACAAGACTCATTACTTGTGTAATGCAGAATTCACAGGCAGAATGACAGTTCACAAGAGCTACCCTGCCTATTTATTAAGTAATTCCTTGCATGAATTAACAAGGCAACAGCCAGAAGGATTCACTCCCATCCTACCCCAGCTTTTTGGATTAATGGCTCCAAAAACATGCTCCAGAGAAGGATGAAGGTGTCCATGAACCGATTTCCTACTGTGTGCACAAGTCATGTGCAAGTCTGGGCAGTGAAGTCTCAGAACTGTCATGCTGTATGTGCATACAGGTGCAGACACAGCAGCACCTTCTGTCTTCCACAGAAGAAAGTGGTGCAGCAGTTGGCTGTGCCTGCTACAGGAATTCCCACTTTCCTCCATTTCCAAACAGTGTAGCTCAGTTTGAGAGATCTATGCAGTACAGTCCAAGTTGCCACTGCGAGGATGTTTTCTTACTTCTTACTTCTTACACTCAGGAACTCCTACAGACTAATATCTTTTAGAGATCTGGTCATGACATGCTACATCAGGAAATATGGAAAACATTTTGGGATTGTTCCCTAACCTTACATTACTAGACTCTGCTAAAAACCTTATTCATACTAACCTGGAAATAAAAAAAAAACCTGTATGTTTAAAATCCAAGCCTGATACATAATTAAAGATTCATCTGCAGTAATTCTTTCCATATTGTACTGCTATAAAATTATCAAATGACACTTAAATTTTAGTTTAAAGGAAATCCACTCTGCTCAGCCATCTTTTATGTTGTCACCTTCATTGCATTTTAGTTTTAGATTGCTCTTAAGCAACTAGATGCAAATACTCAGGACCTAACATCCAAGTTACTGATTAGTTTTGATGTACAATTTTTACGGCATATCTCTGTACTGCAGTCAGGACAGGATCACTCTGAGTTTCAAGTTTCGAGCCCCAAAACTGCTTTTCATTGCATTCAGCATTCTCTTGCAATAAATACATTATTCCTCTGAAACACTGTGATTTCAACATCACACCCGTGACTTGTAAGCAAAGTGCTCTCAAGGGCTCTGTACAAAAGTTCTACGAAACACAAGCAAAACAAATTCAATTTCTGACTGCTCAGAGACATTGTCTCTGCTACACGTGCTCTCAACTTTCTAACGGTTCATCTCATGAAAACAAGTATCAGAAGAATAAGTGAACAGAAACCTATTATATTTTCAGTGCTTCATCTATCAAGTGTATTTTGAGAGCCAGAATTTTAGCTTGATGGACATTCCCAACACAGAGCCTTGTGCCTTCACAACCACCACATCCACGAGACTGGAAGCTGCTCTCTCAACTGCCACTGAAGCCAAAGCTAACTGAAGATGTAACTTGGCACTTCCCAGGGGCACTCAGCATCACAGACCTCAGCCCAGGATGCTGCAACCCTTCATTCCAGCATCTTCCCCCAGGGCGCCACCAAAGATGATGATGAGAAATACTTTTGCTTGCTCAACTGCCTATCACAGAAGAAAACAGAATACTCTGGGTTGGAAGGGACACCAAGGATCATCAAGTTGCAACCCCCCTGCCACAGACAGGGCCACCAACCTCCAGGCCTGGAGCTAGACAAGGTTGTCCAGGGCCCCATCCAGCCTGGCCTTCAACACCTCCAGGGTTGGGGCATCCATCACCTCTCTGGGCAGCCTGTTCCAGCACCTCACCACTCTTTCAGTGAAGAGCTTCCCCCCTGATATCTAACCTAAACCTTCCCTCCTCCAACTTAAACCCATTCCCCCTTATCCTACCACTATCTATCCTTGTAAAAATCTGATTCCCCCCCGTCTATATACTCCCTTTAAGTACTAGAAGGCTGCAATGAGGTCCCCCTTCTCTTCTCCTGGCTGAACAAGCCCAGCTCCCTCAGCCTGTCCTCATAGATGAGGTACTCCAGCCCCCTGATAATTTTCATAGCCTTACTCCAAACCCTCTCCAACAGCTCCACATCTTTCTTGAATTGGGGGCCCCAGCTCTGGACACAGCACTCCAGATGGGGTCTCACAAGAGCAGAGTAGGGAGGGACAATCCCCTCCCTGTCCCTGCTGGCCACCTCTCTTCTGATGGAGCCCAGGATACCATCAGCCTTCCAAGCTGCAAGATCACACAGCTGGCTCACATTCAGTTTCTCATCCACCAGGACCCACAGGTCCTTCTCAGCAGGGCTGCTCTCAAGGAGCTCTTCTCCCATCCTGTGTATATGTCTGAGATTCCTCCATCCCAAGTGCAAGACTTTCCACTTTGCAGTGTTAAATCTCACCTATTAAGTCCCTGAGATTTCAAGGAAATGTGGGATGTTGTACCTCATGCTCAAAAGCTGGCAAGACAGCAAGAGTTTGCCTCAGCAGTTTCAACTGAGTGACAATTTTACTCCAACAGTGTTGCATTCTGCTTCAAGACAACAAAACCCAAACCCCCACTTTCACTTGAAGTGCTTGTAATGGAAGTGGCTGTCCAAAGCCCACACCAAGTTGAATCACTGAAGAGGCAGCACCACAGGGCTGCCACCCCTCAGCCACGTATTCCCCTCAGGCCCATGTCCTCCTCGGCAGCCATTACCTGCCCGTAACGCCTGTGGCAGAAGCCCTGAAGGAAGGCACCACCAGCTGGTGGGGCAGCCCCAGGTCACCCTGGCCAGCCTGCAGGCAGGACCACAGGGCAGGAGCGCTCAGGGGCCCCTCCTCAGTCAGGCCAAGCACCTCACGTTTCTTGTAACACTTCCCACTTCATGTTGTGGCTCTGCCCATATAGGCCTGGCTCTGGTTTTAGCACTATTCCTACACATAGGCAGTCAGAAAACTGATTTAAAGCCTGCACCTCCCACTTCCAAAGGAGAGTCAAGGGTTGAGGAGAGCTGTACCTCCCCCAGCCCAGTCGGCTGAGGAGCATTTATGGAAACACAATGCGTTTGAGGTTTCTTGGGTTTCGGAGATAGAGCCTGGGGGCTTTGCTTCTGCGTGCCAGCCCTCAGTGCCCCTTTGAGAAGGATCTGGGTAGCATTAGCTCGCACAGATGCGGACAGTGCTCGAAGGCCAAAAATGAGGGGGGCAGCGGGGGGAGCTCCACTCTCAGCTGGAAGGAAAATGTCGCCTCCTGTGAGGGGAGGCTGCTCGGAAAGAGAAGGCAAGCAGCTCCAGGACGCACCACAGGAGGCTTGGGACCTTTCAGATTTCCCCATCTGGAGGCAAAACTGAGGCCACTAAGTTTAAAAAAGACAAAAATGTCCATTTTTCAAAATAGGGTTCTTTGACAAACAAAATAAAAAGAAAACACACCTGCAAAAATCACTCTTGTATATGGTTAACTAGTATAAGGGAAGTAACCAGACTTGTAAAGTTAATTTTCTAAAACTCCAAAACTCACAAAAGCCACCAAACAATTCCATGGGATGTGAGGAAAGAAATATTGTGTGGGGAAAGAAAACGATAAAACTACTGTACTCAACAGACAGTTGAGCTCAGAAGGCAAACAGCTGAACGGAACAGCTTTTTCATTTCTTTGTAATGAAAGAAATTCTCCCAGCCCTGCTTTGTTTAGCACAGAGGTTTCTTGGGGTGAGTCTTTTTGATCTGTTACATCCCCTAGCATGGTGGAGCCCTGACCCATGATCAAGGATTTAAGACAAAGAGCAGCCGCTTCTAAACCTGAAGGCTTATAAATTGTACACAGACCAAAGCTGACTCCTGGACTCTTGCTTATGCAGATCTTTGGTACGTCTGGAAAGGCAGTATACTACAAATGCTTCACCTCCCTCTCCTGGCTGCAGAAGAATCCAAGAACATACAGCCGATTAATGAATTTATCCTTACAAGCCCACTGGCAACATCACACTCATTTTAGAGGAAATTGAGGCACAGAGAATGTTGCTGGTGTAGCATTTAAAATGATTCCCCTGGCCAGATTCTCAAGTGTCTTCCCGTGACAATGAGGGATAGTTGGAGAGTTTGGTTCCCACCCGGGCACCTCAATGAAAAACAGATTTTCATGAGTGTTCAGCACCCAGTAGCTCTCACAAAGACACTCACAGCCAAATCTTCTGAAAAGTTCCTTTGATCATCTGGCCCCTACCTCAGTGGAAGCGGAGAGCTTTTGAAAAATCTGATCCTGTTTGTGGGTGCTGAGCACTTTTCAAAATTCTTGCTTAAGTGACCTGGCCAAGGATGCAGACTAAACTGTGAGCAGAACCCACTTTGCCTAATCCCTAGGCCAGTGATTTAACCACAGGCGTATCCTTCCATCTTCAGCAAAGAAAGAATAGATGCTAGCCGGGGCAGGAATCAACATGCCAAATAACTGCCAGTACCCAGGCCTGCCAAGAAAAATGCCCGGATACTTGTGGGAAAACCAGACAGCCACATTTTGGTACTTTCCTGAGAAAGGATTATTTCTAGTAGCAGTGCCAGGGTCTGGCAACCTGGATTATGCTCTTTCCAGATGTACCTATTTCTTTCTGGGCTAAAGCTCCTGTGAACATGCCCTCACACAGGCACATCCTCCCCACTCTTCAGAAAAAAAGCAGCAGCTCTCTAAACACTGTACTGTCTCCATTATCCTTAGAGAGCCAGGCACGCTTGGGCACAACAACACTATTTTGTGTAATGATTAAGCATCAGTGGTCGCGTCAGTGAAGACTCTTGTTTTCACTGAATATTTCATTCATTTCTGGACATAAGCAACCACTTAGCTGCAGTTGGGCTAGATGCAGAAGAGGAGGAAACACATGCTGTTCTTGGCTGGACTTACCTCTGTGGGAAGCAGCAGCCTCTGTAGGCTGCGTGATTTAGCTACATTAAAGACTGTCCTGAACCCTAAGCAAGGACCTGCCTCCAGATCCTGAATACCCCAAGGTGTGAATGTGTGCAAATCCCCCAAAACACAGCCTAGATCCTGTATTTTATCCTGGTTGTGTGAGGTCCGTTTGCAAATGTCAGTTTCCAAAGTGATGAGTTCAAGATTGGCTTAAAAATTCCTCTCTGAGCTGACCATATCCACTCAACTGCCACTCGAGATTCCATTCTCTGTGTCACTCAGCATCAACGTGTTGGACCATATCACAGGACTCCATCTCAAAGCTCAGCTTCCATTAAATGCTTTCTGCCTCACCTCTGTTCCCAGTTCACATCCCCTCCCAATTCAGTATCGGACCAGTCTGGTAACAGGAAGATAACCTACCCAGTTGCAAGTGTGCTTTAAGGGAGCCCAGATATCACCATAACTATTGAATGAAAACATTTACATAAAAATAGGCTTGTAAAACAGTTCTGACTAAGCTGTTGCTGAGGGTTGAACACAAGTTATAAAAGCCAAAAAGTGCAGCTGTATTTTTTCTTGCTACAGCTAGAAACAGCTAAGTGTACTGGAACCTTTGGAAGGGGGGTGGATGGAGAGCGCGGAGGGAGATACCCTCCTAACGGATTATTACACCTAAAAGTAAGGTTGAACATTTGTTTTCTGTTGTGTTGGATCTATACCTGTAATAACACAAAGAAAGTGATGGCTGTGGTTTGTGCTTTCGTTGTTGAATGACAGCGCTTTCACTTGATTCTGACATCTGCTACAGTAATTACTGTAATCACAACGCCAGTCAGAGGCTGGACTTCAGAGCAATACCCTGGTCAAGTATTAGAGTCCTTACAAACAGAATAACTGAGGCAGAAAGGGATGAGCTCATCCAGCTTTTTTAAACAGGCAGTTAATTGCAGACAATTTAGTGTACCTTGTGATCTAAAAGATAACAGGGACTATCACTGAAGGAACCCGGGTTATGATCAGTAATTTTGTGGGCTCTTTTTTTCAGCAAATTTGTAACTACAACTTCTCGCTTTTCCCAACTTTCAGATTTTTATCTATAATTCTCTTGTCCTATCCTTGGAAGAAGCCAAGGCTTCTTTTTCCATGGAAAACTGGGATCTACTAAGATCACAGTTCCAGAGCCTGTCATTAGGTGTTATCATCTCTCTACTCAAAAACTAGCAACTTTTCAAAAAAAAGGCCTTATTTTGGAGAGTATCAAGCCGATCAGGACCCTGCCTGCTGGTAAAGGACAGGGAGATGTGATGCTGGAGCAGGAGTGTCAGAGTCCATGGAAAAGGCTGGTAGGTCCAGCCTGCCGTGCCATTGAAACACAGGAAATGGGTGTTCCAGCACTGGTTGTTATAATAAAGGTTGATTTGCAGAACAGTTGATCATCTGGCTTACTCTGGAGCCCAGATCTTCTGCTGTGGGGCTGCTGCATTTTCCATCTAGGTCTACACACCTAGAACTAACCTTCCTACCTGGTCTTTAGTTTAGCCTGGGGCTTGTGTCTTTGGTATTACCAAGATAACACAGAGACTTTATGGTAGGCTATTTAAGTCCCATCTAGTCAGTCAAATTATGAGATACTGTTACTTCAGGAAGGTCATGTTCCTCTCTTTTTTTGTCTAGAATTGCTCTCCAGGGAATGAGATGTTACCTTTTACAACTATCCCAATGTTTCTACCAAAGAGATGTACTTTTGAATTGACATAGTCTGAAAAAAAAGGTTTTGATCAGAAATGCCTACTTATTTCTTTGGGAAATAGCTGGAATTGCTTAGTAATTATAATCACTTAAAAGTAGGGGAAAAAATCCACTTTAAGGAGAAGACAGTCAGCATTCCCCAAATAATTTCTGTGAAAATGGTCACTTGAAATCACGTATGTCTCATTCTTAACCTGGATAAGCATTAGAGAAAACTGTGCTTCTGGAAACTACACAGTTTAGTATCCCTAAGTAGAGAAGTTTTACAGCCTTTACAGATTCACCCATGACAAAGCAAAATACCCTCCAAGCCTAAGTGAATTTACACAGCTATACAAATCACTTCTAAAGTGTTTAAATGTCATTGTGAGAGTGAAAAGATGAAATGTGCTGTATATCATCTTTACAAAACCAGAAGTAGTTATATTATAAATAAACAGAGTTTGCTTGGTATTAAGGACATAGGAAATTCCATTCAAGAACAGACAAATGGCACATCTTGTCTGGTATCCTGCATCTGGCACAGGCCTATAACAGATGCTTAAAATACTTGGCTCTCTTGGTCCCACAGTCTCCCCTGTTCCACCTACCACCAATGCTATAAATCACAGTTCTCCTAAACTCTGGTGAGATAAGTCTTTTCCCTGCTCACACATATAATGTGGGAGGTGGAAGCTCAGGCCAGGGAAATACATATTTGCCCAGTGTGATACTACAGCAGCTGATAGGGAATTTGGCTGAACTGTGTTTCTGCCCATTTCAGAGCGTGTACGGTGTTACTGCTGTACTGCTGACGTAGCCAGACGAAGCAGTACCTAGGTGAGGACTATGCTTGGCTCCAGAGAAAGAGTAAAGCAAACCCCTTCTCACCCTTATTTGCACACAGCCATCAAGTGTACCTGCCACTAGTTTGTTAGTGACAGCTGCCATCTTTCTATCAAGGCACTGCCAACTAATTAATTACTAATTAATTATGCTCCCCATTACTCAATGACTTCTATACGCTGGTGTGGCTTTCTAGTAACTTTTATAGTTTAGTGAGAGATGACTGAAGATTCCATGAGTTTACTGTCTATGGAGCTGAGCTCACTTTTGTCCTTATTCCCGAGGTTGCTAAAACACAGTTCACCTGCCCAGCAGGCCACATAATACAGGTTGCCTGACACTTCTAGACATTGTCATTAGCATGATATGCCTGCACTAAATAAAACTGTGGTGCTCTCCTTTACCAGAAATATACATCCCAGAGACCATGTCTATTTTCTATAATCGCATTCATAACCGACATAAAATTCAACAGGGCAATTGGCCAAGGGTGTCTACAATCGAAAAATTAAAAATCCAAACCTTTCACTTTAAAAAGTCAAAGTTTAAAAACCTCCTTATAGTCATTACATTAGGCCCTCCTTGTGTTCCCCTATAAAATACAACAGGATTTTTAAAAGGCTAAAAACTTATTACTATAGGTAGCTACCACATAAGGTCCTTCTATGCCACCTTACAGAACCATCAGAAAGAGATGGGCAGCTGTAGAAATTATGACACATCATGTCTAAGCTGTAGTGTTAAATACATGAATTTGAAGGGGGGTGGTGTGGTGGATGTGTCCCTCCAGTTAAGCATACATCTCTACAGCTGCTGACAGTGGTCTGAGGGAACAACTAATAAATTTTTACATATTGATAAGGGAAAACTGAATTCTGATGGTGTACCTAAGCTGTTGTATATAGTTTCAGATGTCAGCTTTCTCCATGCTCAAGGATTTTCTAATTTTTGTTCCATCCTACTGAACATAACATTCAGTGTCAAAGGTCCAAATCTAGAGCGTCTGCTCTAGATTTGGACCTTTGATCTAGACTCACCAATTTTGTATCCATAAAGAACAAGACTTCACAGTATTGATCTGTTTGAAAGAATTAAAGCTACTGCAGCACCTAGAAGTTTGCATCCTTTAACATACTCCAAATAGACCATACATACAGGGATAGCCAGGGGTGATATTAGCAGGAACTCTGTGTCTTTCTGCACTTCTTGTGTTGTGTGCAAGAGGAATGACTTCCAGTATATCCATCATCTTTCAGTCAGGAACAGAAGTAGAAGTTTTTCAAGGCAGACAAATGAGTCAGCCACTTGTTCCAAATAAATGGGAATGGTATTCCAAGTTTCCTGGACAGCTTTAAAACTTCATAGAGCAATTTAGCTGCTTAATGTATTGTGTTCTACACCTCACAATTCAGAGAAAACAAAATCCCATACTTTTTATCCTGGATATGTTATTTTACCTACAGCACTCCAAAGCAATTACATTTTGTCTCAGTCTGCAACATACATGGTAATTCTCTTGCTTGAGCCATTCCCAAGAACAAAAGTAGCACTCTTTGGACTGAAGGGCAGCAACTGGGGTTCCCAGACTGCCACAAGTATCCTGAACGATTCCAAACTAATCATCTTAATGTCTCTGATTGCATCTGTCCATTTGTATAACAAGGATGTTAATATTTTACCTTCTGAGGAGGAATGTTGTAAACCTTAATTAACATATCAGTGACAAAAAAAGGCATGAGTTAGAAATTTAACTGTACAGTAAAATAGAACATCTGTGTGGATAAATAATTACAAGGAGATATATAAAACTACAAAAATAATTTCTTTACTGCAAACCTTGCCTTAACAAGAAACATAACTCCTTCCTTCCTCAAGAGAGCTGAATACACTGACTCATGTCTTTGTTTAAGTGTCATGGTAAATTTGTTCTTTTATAACATGCAGTAGTTTAGCTTTGAACTTTTGATTTTTGGAAAAGGCAGAGTGGAAAAATGTTTTCATGGGAGAGAAGTGCACATTCCAGGGCTGCCAACTGTTACTCGTTTATGGGGGTAGTGGTGGTGGAACTACTTAGGTTTTAGGCTTTAGTTGATGCAATTTGTTGCTGTCTGGTATTTTGTGATAAACCAAAGAGTTTACATTGTACAGTGAAATATTTCAATTTTTCTCCCTCATTTTTCCAGCTTTTACTTGTTCAGAATTCTGAACGAGCTTGAAACTGATTGCCATTGAGGGGAGAAAAATTAGCTTTGTACAAATAGAAATAGCGATCCTTTGCAATATACAAATAGCCTGAAGAGAAAATAACTCACAGTTTACTCTGAATTACAGAGCTGCACACAAGCATAATGTGGGAATGCAGACACTGTTACTCTTAAAAATAAAACAGAACAAAATCTGAGCCTTTCATGGTGTCTTTGTAACCTGAGCAACAGCTTTAAACACAACTTTCCTGTGCTCTTTCATGTTTATTTAATGTATTAACATTTGAGTACGTCAAAAAAATATTAAAAGCAGAAAATAAAATAAACTTTATGCAGCTTATTTATTCAAGTAAAAAATAATTCTGCTGTCCTGCATATTTTGAAGAATATTAATATACATGCTTTCTTCCATTCTCTTTCTAGAAAGAGAAGAAAACACAGACTGTCAGAATCTGTTATGATCTCCCCCGTTACTGGATTTTGAGTCTGGATATCAGAACCAGTACAGCAAAGTACTCTCCTGTTAAGCTGAGGTAATTTTATTCCTAATGATTTAATTGTAAAAAGCATTACAAAAGATGCCCCTCACCCTCCTATACCGTGCCAATGAAAACATTTCCAGGCAGAACATTATACTACACAATAGAGCATTACTTGATGTGGAAGACACAGGAACTAATGCTTTTGCTAAGGGGCAGGGAGATTCAGGGCCCATTTATTAATATAAACCTATCAAGAACACATTATTTAAGATGACCACACTGAATATAGTTTGAAAAGTAATTGCAAAAGCACGTGTCAGCTCCTTTGCCTTCATAAAGGGGATAGTGACATGATAGATGCAGTGTCCTGGATTCATGGCCTGTTAAAAGACTACTGTAAAGCCATTATAAATATGTCAGAGACTGCCTTCTTTGCTGCATTGGCATTAAGAGCTGAAGTCACTGAGGATAGGAACATCATTATGAAAAAGCCTAATGCTGAATCAATGCAATTAACAAGTCTTTCAAAGTTTCATTTCTTGGGGAGAATTATTGCCATTGAAAAGTATCTATCTTGTGAAAAATCAAAGGCTAGAAAATACATGAGAATACCAGCCCCAAGCCAGAGATGAGGAGAGAACTCATAAAGCCAGAAGATGTCAGGCTATTATTCAGAGAGGAGGCTTTGCTGAGGACATTGTCTGCTTTTCAGACACCCATTGAGATTATTTTCTGCTTAGAGTGTGCATCCACATAGCAGATTGTTTCATAATTAATATTTACCCAGCATGAAAAACTGAATTTATGAAAGCCTATCGGTCACTGGTTAATAGCATCATGATTTCTCTCAGGAACAGAACTGCTGTAGTCACAGTATGTTACAACAAACATGCAACTCAGGATGCAGACAGGAAGGCAATTGGTTGCAGAACTGTATTAAATAAATAAATAAATAAAGACAGGTGGCTCTCAGGCTGGCCAGTGACCAATAAAAGCAATTAACTTCAGAACTAAGGTACATAGGAAAAATTTCAGAAAGTAGGGGGGGATGTATCCCCTCCTTTCCTGGTATATCAGTAATCAAGATACTCTCATTTTTCTATCCATTGCCCTAACAGAATTAAACACCTTTCACAGCATATTACCATCAATCTTAAAGAAACTGTAGTTTTACTTTGTAGCTTCTCTTTCCCCCCAATTAGAAAAAAAAAACAAAAACAAAACCAAAAACAAACCATAACCACAATCAGCTTCTATAAATACACACCAGTAGGAAAAAAAAAAAAAGAAAGAAGGGGGGAGTAGATTGTAAAGAATTAAATTTTAGGAAAATATTTAAGTAGATCATAGAATCACCATTGCAGAAAAGAGGAAAAGAAAAAAAAAATCCAGAGATAGGTGCTCAGGAAGATCAGCCAGAACACAGATATATTCCTGTTATATTCTTGTTAACTTCTAACAAAGCTGCCTCAGGCTCCACATTTGCATTCAAAGCAATGGAATTCTGTTACAAGACAGTAACCAACGTGGCACATTACTCTTTGAGGTCATTTAAAGCCTGCCTGTTAAACAAACATTACTCTGATTTTATTTTTTTTTCCCCCTCAATGATTCATAATATTTCCTGTGTACTTTCAGCAATTTCTGTCCTATTTGTCTCCTAAACTATCCTTTGGAACCACTGAGAAATTGTTTGCCAAGCCACTGAGAAAAGGTACTGCAATCTGTGTTCAGTACCTTTCTGTTATTAACATTCCTTAAGTTACATTTCAGCTTCCAATCAAGGATTACTGCAAAAGCTTCTCTTCTGATGAAATTACACTGTCCAGTACCTTAGATCTCAGCTGGAATCCACAGTGTGTCATGTGGACAGTAGAAAACAATACAGCTCAACTTTCCCAAAGTAGGTTGAATCGGGCGTTTTAAGGGTAATCAAACCCAGGTTTTTACTAGCAAGCAGAGCCAGTAAGTCATTTAAGCTATATAAATATACTCCTGCCCACACTGCACTTCATTAGAAAAAGAATCTCACACCCAGAAACACAAAAAAAATTCCTGCTGTGGAATACCGGATAATTGTGGAACGAATAAATGCAAGGATGAACACACTGCCATTTTTATGAGAATTGTAAAAGAGATCCCAGTAAAACAAGCTGAATCTATGGACTTTTTATAACTGTTTTAGGACTTCATTAGCAGACCTTAGAAAACCTGAAGAACTTTGTGAGGAGCAGAACTATTTACAGAAGTACATATTAAGTGAAACTTAAGCACGAGTTCATATACCAATACATGCATGCATGCAAGTGAATGTATGGTTTTAGTAGAACCTGCTGCTAAATATTTAAGATGACAGCTTATAGTCTTTGGAAGTGCCAATAGATAGGTTCCAGCCAATTTGATATTTTATGCCAGCAGGTTATTCCACATGCGAGAACACACCTGTGTAAATGCAAGAATATTTCTTAAAATGTTATTTCTGTGTGTATGGGTCTAGACTCAAGTCTGTAAAAATCTGGATTTAGACTGCTCTTACTGACGGCAAAATAGAATTCTTTGTATTCTATGTTTCCCCTCTTTAAGCTATTATTTTTTCCTTTTTCTTTTGTGTTGTGGGTTTGTTTTTTTTTTATATTTGCTTCCTTTTCATTGCAAATAGAAGTGGAAGTTATCTGAACAGCAGCCAATATAGAACACAGAGTCAATAGCAATGATTAATGGTTTTTTTTTCTTATTTTTTTTTTACAAGGTTTTTGGGTTTTGTTTTTTTTAATGCTCAGAGCCCATATGGGCAAGAAACTATTTCCCATACTCTGAGACAGAAATACTGCTCACTCTTTCTTAGAATATGAAGCTGCAAAATGAAGTGATTTAGTCAAAACTAAACATTTTCTCATCTTAAAAGATAGCACTGTGAATTTCAGCCAAATTGTGGCTACCTGAAAAAGGGAAGAATCTGATCACCTATGCCTGAAATCAAATATTTTGAAGTTGTTCTAACCACAGTGTAGGCACAGCTAAACTGAATGATTTCACCACACTGAGTTATTTCCCACGTTCCTTCCTTACTCCAGTAATGTATAAAAGAGCAGGAACTGGGAAGTCTTATGATCTGTAGGAAAAAGAATACTGTGGTTTCTAAGAAAAATATTTATTACCAAGCAAGCTACTTTGATTTATTAAATGATAGCTTCCCATCAGAGTGTTTTTTTGATACAGTGCTTGAAACCACAATGGTTGTACAAAGCCAGGACCTTGTTTGTTTAAAGGCATCCGCTAGTGTTTTTCTTAATAGAAATATCAGTTCATGACAATGCCAGGTTCAGAAAAGCTCATCCAGGAATAAGCTCTTGAAATTTTTTTTTTCCCTAGAGTTTCTATTAAGCCAGTGCAGGCACTGTGTCTCACAGCTAGTCTTCTACCATTAGATTTATAGGATGTTATAATTAACAGCAGGTGATGGGCAGCACTACCCGCACAGCAAGGAAAGGGAAAAGACTGGCAGCTCAAAAGCCAGTTGCAAATCATCAAAACTCTTCCCTGGATAAACTCAGTAGTAATCCTAGTAGGTTTTCTGATTTATTTTTAAATTCCACCACTGTCTGAATTCTGAATCTGCTCTACTGTCTCTATTTTCATGTGAAATATTAGGGACCATGGAAATCATGCTTGAATAATCTGATTGCCTTCTATGATGTCATGGCTGACTGGGTAGATTAGGGGAAAGCAGTGGACATTGTCTACCTCAACTTCAGCAAGGCTTTTAACACTGTCTCTCCTAATAGCCTGATAAGCAAGCTTAGGAAGTGTGGGTTGGATGTGTGGGCAGTGAGGTGGGTTGAGAACTGGCTGAATGGCAGGGCCCAGAGGGTTGTGATGAGCAGTGCCAAGTCTAGTTGGAGGCTGGTAGTGTGCCCCAGGGGTAAGTACTGGGTCCAGCTGTTCTGCACGTTCATAAATGACCTGGATGAAGGGAAAGCATGTTCCCTCAGCAAACTTGCTAACAATACCAAACTGGGAGGAGTGGTGGCACACCAGAAGGCTGCACTGCCATTCAGTCAGAGCTGGACAAGCTGGAGAGTTGGGCAGAGAGGAACCAAAGGAAGTTCAATAAGGACAAGTGTAGGGCCCTGACCTAGGGAGGAATAACCCCAGGCACCAGTACAGGTTAGGGGATGACCTGCTGGGAAGCAGCTCTGTGGAGAAGCACCTGGGAGTCCTGGTAGACAAGTGCTCCATGAGCCAGAAGCATGCTCTCATGACCAGGGAGGCCAGTGGTATCCTGGGGTGCATCCAGAAGAGCATGGCCATCAGGTTGAGGGAGATTATCCTCCCCCTATTCTCTGGTGAGGTCACATCTAGAGTGCCATGTCCAGTACTGGGCTCCCCAGTTAAAGGGCACTAGGGCATCTCTCTTATGAGGAAAAGCTAAGAGAGCTAGGTCTAGTTTAGCCTGGAGAAGATCAAGCATGGATCTTGTCAATGTTTATAAATAGCTAAAGTGTGGATGTTGAGAAATGGGGTCAGACTCTTTTCATTGGTGGTCACAATGTGTAACACCAGGTGTAACACAAAGATAACACAGGACCAGGGGCACAAACGGGAACTCAGAAAGATCAGCCTGAACATGAGGAACAACTTCTTTGTGCTGAAGGTGACAGGGCACTCAGGCTGTGGAGTCTCCTTCTCTGGAGATACTCAATGCATGCCTAGATGTGATCCTGTGCAGCCTGCTCTAGTTGATCCTGCTTTAGCAGGGAGGTTGGACTAGATCTCCAGAGATCTCTTCCAACCCTACAGTTCTGTGATTCTATGCAACCATCTGTCTGTTTCTACAGTTACATACCTTCTACAGTTACATACCTTTTACATGTCTATGTTATCTACCTATAAAATGAGACAAATTATAGCCCCCTACTCATACAGGGCTTCTTAGAGGATTACAGACAAGACCATAAACAAAATTTTAAAAGATCTGAGATTTTAAAGAGAGACAGTTGTGTCTCCACTATTCCAGCTGTCTCAAAGACACATTCTCTGCAAATAACACAACGAAAAAGAAAAGGTTCAAAACACACAGTGCTTTCACATCAATGTGAAGAAAAGCAGTTCTTCAAATTAGGACTGAAAAGCGGGGAGAGGAAGACACTGGAAAGTGCAAGTTAGCAAAACAAAAATATATACCAAATCAGTTGCATTGTTAAACAAATACTTTTTTTCCTGCTGTGAGAATTGGAGGCAAAGTATGTTGGGAAAGGCAGTATTTTTATTAACCAAGCAAAGGAGGACTTGTATCCCAAACCTACCAATAGATCTAACTTCTATGGATCACTTCCAATGTACTAATTTGATGTGATCACGATATTAATAATTACATGCTGTAACACAATGATTATAACACATACTTCTTTCATTAATTAAAACCCCTCTACTCTGGATAATTATCCACATATCCTCACTGACAGTTGGAAATAATTTAAATGTATTAACTGATAGGAAAATGTAAATAGGAATGTTAAAAAATCCCTTGTGATCACACAGTATAGGTTTGCATGTACTAATGCAGATACATGCACTTCCGTAATAGAAAGTGATTCATTTTAATACCTGTCCTTTGTCTCAGTCTACTATTGGACCACCTGTCTCAACCCCACCAGCGAACATTTAAATTAAAACCAACCCAAGCCAGTACTAAGTGTTCAGACAACACTGCATTAGCTTCATTGTGGAGTCTCAACTGATTTTGTTAAATTGTTGGGTTTCTTTATAGTGGTGAATATAAAGCGAGATTGTTGCAATGGGGAATTTATCTGCTTGTTGCAGAGCTTGTACACCATTAAAATTCACACAGCACTGTTTATCTACAGCAGAGAAAAAATTGCCCAGGGGAACACTTGTTAGTCTGGGCAATTAATCAGAGGTGATGGGAAATGTTTCCTCATGTTCCTGATAATCTCTAAGGCATCATCCAACTGTGAAGTTTTGGCCTCACTGAAGTGGAAAGCAAGTTTCACCAGTAACTACAACAGGCCAAGACATTTCTCACAAAGCACTTGGTGACCTGGTGTCATCTGGCAAAGTTCCTCTGTGCAATCTTTTTTCAGAGTTGGATAAATAGTTCATTTCTATTATTTCATTTGCATATGTAACACCTTATTTTGGTAATCATAAGCACATTTTAATGAAGGTTATACACATTCTTAAGGTTAAATATATTTTTAAAGGGTTTGAAACTATACTCAGAGTCTCATTCACTGAACTTGAGGTCACACCCTCGATAGGAAGTTTATGGTTTTTCATGGGTAAGGAGAAAATACAGAAGACTATCAAAACTTTTGGACATTCAAGCACATAGCCTGAAGACTTACACTTTGTATAGTGAGACTAACCACACTAAAAATAATTTTTCTATTTAATAAAACCCAAACAAATACAAAATACTCCAATACATGCCCAAAGTTAGAGATGTGTTACTTAAAAAAATAATTAGTTAGAAAAACCAAACCTTCATACAAAGAGATTTTATTTTCCTGATAGCTAGGCATAAATTATTTTTCTTTTATGTGTAGATACCAGAGTCATCTTTTCTCATTGAAATGCTTCAGGACAGTTAAATCTTTGCTGCACAAAAGTGGTAGCAATTTTTAAAAAACTGAAAAAATTTCCAGTGCAAAAGAGTCCTCCCCAACCCAAAGAACTACTCAAATATCCAAGCACAAAATAGAGCCAAGTTTCTTAGAAAATGTTCAATGATTTAGAGAAACACTAAACCGAGTTGACACTGACTCAGCAATTTTCTCTATTCAGCTCTTTCAGGAGTGACTTTATTGAGTCCAAAAGATAAATTAACACTTACTTATTCTACATTTTTATCAACTACTTGCTAGCTTAGCCATCTTTGTCCTAGAAATTATATTTTCCCCAGCTACATGTATTTAAGACATTATTTTAAGAGATAGAAAATAAACAAAGTAATAGAATCATAAAAAGTTGTGGTACATGGGACAGAAGTTCACAGGCTAAATTAAAGTCTTACTGATTTTCCATTTAAGTGTTGCTCCAACATACAAAACATTTTCAAAACAGTAACTGCTGAACACAGATGTTGATGGACAGGTTTACCCAATCCTCCTCCTTTTTTTTTGATTGACCCCTGGCTTGCAGCACATTTGTCTTGATGAAGAACATACTGGGCTATTGCTAAATACTCTTTTTTTGAGTGTGCTGTGCTAGTGTCACTGTAGCAGGAGTTAACTGAATATTTTTCCAAATTAATAGAATCATGACTTCTAAAATGGACACTTCAAATGGCTTATTTCCCACTGCGATGACTAACTCAAGTTTTCCATTATAGATGCACAGAGGGATTAGCAATTTTATGAATTTAGCAGAATTAACCAGCTTTCAGCATTAATTGCAGCCTTGAAAGTCTATCATAAACAAGTCATTGTAATATCTTAGATCTGAAGGAAAATCCTTCTTCACAGGTAGATATCAAGATGGATGTAGCTTCCTAATACTATTCCTAGTAAATGAAAACAACACTGGTATTTTGCTTTTAGACTGAATTATCATACTTATGGAGTAATTTGTAAAATAAGAAGTTTCTGGGTCAAGTTACCATTCATGCCAAGAAGGTCTACATTTCAATGCAGGACTTGGAGGCAGGATCAGTACCCACATTATTCAGGCACATTACTTCCACTGAAGGGAGACAGGCCATCCATCAGATGGCCCAATTCCTGTGTGTGAAAACACACTGACAATACACCCCTTAACATAGTGCTTTGGATAATAAACTGATTACTGCTTGTTAAGTAATGGGATGCTAAAGACTGCTTAGCAATAGTCATTGGACTCAAGGACAGAGCTATAGAATTCTGTCTTAAAGAACTTAAAATCTTGCTACTTAACTGTAAGAAACATCGACATTGCTTACCAGATCCCATGATGCAGCTACAGGTACCTCAGTCAGTGGAGTAACTCTGAATCTTAAATTCTTAAATTTGCTTAAGTTAAAGTGAATCTTTTATGTAATATGGTTCAAATGGCAGACAGAATTAAGTATCTGCTGATATTTCAATTTGTCAATCTGAGCTTTCTATTTATGCCCATGGACACATGGGCATGTAGACATAAAAAGGTTTTTTTGGGGGTCAGGTGCAATAAAACATTTCAAATAAAATCCAAAGTCCTATAGAAACAATATAAACTATGCTGTATTTGAGCTATAGGTATAATGGATAGGGAAAACGAATGCTCTTTGCTCAAATAAATCATCTTAAACCCTGTAGGTGAACAGCACAACACAAAACCCATAAAACTTACAATTCAGCAAAAATATGCCCTATATTTCTTTTCCCTTACTAAATGAACAGATACTGCCAAGTGTGCTAAAGACACAGGTGGTGCATGCTTGCCTTTAACAAACTCTGTTCATACTAACATCCATAGAGATATTGGGACACTCGGTGTCCTTTTATGAGGAAAAACCTGTGGTATTAAGAGAACAAAGACATTTACAAGATCAGGGCTTTTCAAATATTATTACTCCAACTTTACAGGTTTACTTACAGAGAATTACTAATACCAGATCAGACTCCTAAGTATGACTGCCCTCCAAAAGCCTGCAGACATATACTGTAGAAACCAGATATAACTACTGGTTTCACTCTACACCTAGCATGGCACAGCTCTGGAAAGTAGAATAAGGAACAGGAAAGGTCAGAATTTGTTGAGGCTTGGGACCAATGCATTAAAGATAATAATGAAAGAATATTATTTCTTTTTAAAGAAATCATTCTGAAGTTACAATATTTTGAAAATCACCAAGAAAAAAAAAAGCTGCTAGAGAGATCTGGATTATTCACAGACTTAGACAAGTTAAAGATGGAACATAATTAGATCATCCAACCCATTTTTCTGCCAATACAGTATTGTTCCCTGCTGTATGTTTTCTAGTGCTTAGTTTCTAAGTCCCTTGAGAAGGGAGACTCCTTCGAACACATCCTGGCACACTCTGTCAGGGAAGTTTTTCCTCCCCCTGTTCAGCCAAACATTTCCTGTCTCTTCTCATTTCCTCTTCCACTCAAGAATTGTTCCTCCTCGTTGGTGCCAGGGCCCCTTAGAAATCCAGAAAGGACACTGCCACAATGGGAACAGATATTCCCAGAATAGGATATTCACAGTATGGAAGTCTCTAGCAGACAATTTTAACAGAACGTTCTAGTATCCTCCATTTTTTTAATGCTCTTTGTGTCAGATGGGATGTATGCACCTGAAAGGTGCTTGGCCATCTTTGAACATTTTTAATATGATAATTCTTCAGTATGGACTTTGGAGAGAGCATCTGTTAAAACCAAAGCTTGACTGCCTCAGATCGAGTTAGGTCTGCTGGAAGAGCTTCCCACACCGAATCATATCCAAGTTACTAGTAGTTTGTCCCTTTAAATAAGCAGACATAAAAAACAGGCCTGAAAAAAGAGCAGAAAAATGTGGAGTTCTTGATCTAGTGGTAACTGAACATAAAACAAACCATCTGTGATGCAGGATAGTACCCAGAACACAGTATCACTTAGAGGTGCAATATTCACACGAGACAATAATATTCATGCTATCTATGCAGTAGCCCACACCAACCTGTTCCAAGCAGCTCTGTAATCGATAGAGCAGTTATGGGAAGAGATTTATTACCATTCAGCAGGCTGTGTGCAAACTCAGCATCATGAAATCCTTATGCATCTTTGTGAAGAGATCCCTCTACAGTTTCTGCAAAAGCTGTGGTTCATAAGGAACCTCAGGCCAAGTCTGGTGTGAGTGTTTTTAGACATCTAAAGAGCCAGGTCAAGACAGGAATTTAAGTGTGGCTTGCTAAATGGAAGTGTTAACCTTGTCAGATTGAGTTATATAGCCTTCTAACATAAACACTCCAAGTCTGCTACCTCGATGGAAACACTGTGCTGTTGGTCATGATAAATATCTTTCTTGAGCTAGAAATTTTTGCCTTGAAGGGGCCTAGCCAGAGAACTTAAGAATATTTTCTTAGAAGAACAACAAATGTTAAATATCCTTTTGTTCTTCAAATTTGAGCAGGTGGATTTCTTAGTCCTTGGTCTTGCAAAATAGTCTGCAGCAGGGATTATGTTTCCATTACCTAATTCAAAAGACTGGCCAAATATAAAACAAAAAGGATGAAAGAACTTGGTTGTAATTCTGCCTCTTTGAAGGGAGAGAAATATTCTTGGATGTGTCCTTTGTTTTGACACATTTATACAGATTACAAATTGAAGGGCAAAGTTGGAGTATTATTTCCTCAAAACTGCCTCAGCCCCAATTTGTTCTAGTATTGTCTCTGACAGAATGCCTTTGACAGCAAAGGAACTTTCCCTTTTAATGCAATTGCTCTTTAAATTGTTTAAAGCATCCAGAGGAGAAGAGGAAATAGCTCTACAGCTAATTCATGCAAACCTGGGAAGCATCTAAAGCTTGTAGGTTATACAAGACCATGTAATTTTAATAAATCTTGTGCTTTTCCTTTAGAGGAAAAAAAAAGTACAGTAAAATTTCAGTTTAAATTTAGAGAGCTACATCAATGTCTTTTCCTTTGCATTTTATTGTAACTGTCTTGGGTTCTGCTTACTTCAGCAGCATTAATTCAAGGAGTGAAAGCTGATAAACCTGGAGTGAAAAACCATGATACGGTCTAGATATATATATTCTTTAAACAACCTTAAGAACATTCAAAAAGAAGAAAAGAAGAAGAAAAGTCCTGTGAAATGCAAGATGTTTGTCTTGAACTACAGAAACCTGAGTGATCATCCACTGACAGCCAATATATTTTTTTTAATATACACAAGACTTAAAAAGGGGCTTTTTAAATTTTGATGAGTAGAAAAATATATACCTGCTGCTTTGAAGACGGGAAAATCATTCAGTGCCAAATATAGGAGCATTTACAGACTAGCCACATAGCAATCCATGGTCACAATCAGGACCCACTGCTCCCAAAACACAGCGATGTGCTCCTTGGGAAGGGGCAGTACAGGCCCATTGAACACATTCCTTGCCACCTTGCTTGGCAATAAATTTAGTCTTTCCATGAATCCTTTCCCACTAAACTGTGGAAAAGCAGTGCCTGGAAAGGTACTGGATAACTTGTCCCATTTGAGCAGGGCAAGTTTCATCCATGCCACGATATTTCTGACAGCAGATAAGGTATGCTAAACTAGGTTTTAATCTATGCCTTGACAGGCAGCCAAGTAAAGAATGGACATGCATTTCCATTGAAGGTTAGGTGTATGGACAGGACAGCCATTTGGGCAAACCTCCTGTTAGAGCCTGAGGAAGCTTCAGCAAGATCTGCTCAATATTCTCTATCAATAATGCTTTGTCATAAGTTTAAAAGGAAAAATACTTTCTATTGAATCAACAGTCACAGCAACTAGGGAAAAAAACCCAAAACATCTCAAGCTTCCTCTTCCTTAGGGGAACACATATGTTACCTTCTATATTATTTCTATCTATTCGGTCAAATGTATGACCAATCAGAAAACTTACCAAGTTCCCCTGAAAACTCAGGGCAGAGACATATCAGATTTGAGGGCTTTTTTTCCTCCATTATAATCACCAAAGCAGTCAGATTATTTGCCTGAACTTGTGTGAGGTGCATAGAATAGTATAAGATGGCTTTTTTTAGGCATTTACATTGCTTCTACTCCCATCCACAAAACACAAAAGCTTTTTGTTTTCCTTGTTCTAGTCTCTTATGATCAGAGAAACCAAATAACCCATGTATCTGCCCATTTAGGAATTTATCATCAGAAAAAAATTGAAAAAAGCCAAAAACAACAACAAAAAAACTAGACACCATACATACCCCCTCACAGCACACTCAGAGCTTGGCAGGTATAAGAGAGTTACAGGTGAGTAACACAAAACTCCTTAAACGTAGCTGATTTGCACCACAGCACATCCAACATGGGGGAGCCTGTTTAATGAGCTAACCCACCACCTCTTCAAACACAGCAGGAACATTTTCTTGAGGCACATTTCCAGTTTTCATTATCCTTTAGACTAGAGAGCCATGGCACTTCCTTCTCTAGTTGGGTCAGATAATTCCACAGCTACTATGATAAGAGGGGGCACTATTTTTGTCCCCTGCTAAGACCATGAATAAGCACATCAGCCATCTTAACATACACTTTGCAACAACTTCCAAGCTCATTGATTACATTGCCTCAAAACAGTGAAGAGGTTGAAATCAAGTAAATCCAACAAATTGCAGTTTGGTTGGGGTTTGGGTTTTTTTCCCCATATCAAAAATAACTTCATAATGCAGTTCTTTTTACTTTGAGTCTCCTTCTCTGGAGACATTCAAGACCAATCTGGACATATTCCTGTGTGATCTAATTGAGGTGATCCTGCTCAGGAAGTGAGGTTGGACTAGATGATCTTTTGAGGTCCTTTCCAACTCCTAACGTTCTGCAATTCTGCTGTCCTGGAAAGGCTCACTGCAGAGCCAGTTTACAAACTGGCTGACTCCCTTTCCAGCCAGCAAAAGAATCTCTATTCACCAGACACAGCACTTGCAAGGCAAGTGCTCTCTAGTTCAGTTGCAAGCAAATTCAGGAACTTCATACATGTGCAAGCCACCTTCATTGATAAGCCTTGAAGATTTACACTGAACAAAGCACTTTAAAACCTCTGTGGCTCAGCAGTTGTTAGTATGTGTCTGCCAACAGACGCTGGCTTGACATAAACCATTTCCATTGAAGCTTCAGTTGATATTCCATGCCATTTATTTCTTAGCTGCTGCCTCACCCCAGCTCCTTTAGCTGCTCTACATCATGGAAACCAATTCACTGGCAGTGTAACTAACAGCAAGCAGGAGAGGTTGTGAAACCTCATGAAAACCTCACTGCTGTTTGTGCTGTCCACTGCAGCACTAACTCAGCCCAAACTGCTTCCTCAGGTGTTGTAGTAATGCTGACAAGACCTCAGCTCTCCCAGGGCAGTATACAGCAATGCAAACCACCATCACCCTTTGGGCATAAAATGATTGATGACAGCACCTACCTGTGAGGAGCAGAGGGCAAGTTTTGATTGTGGAGGTCATAGCCAAGTCCCCTAACTAAAAATTCCAGGGAATTCTTAGCTCCCACAAAAAGCATACATAGCATACAAAAAGCATACCTGCTAATAATACCTGGTCTCCCTTCTCTGTCAGATCTCACAGTTAAGCTCTGGCAATAGGATAACAGTTGCTAAAATAAATATGCAGCATAACTAGTGAGTATTGCTTCCACTCCTGCTCCACTCCTCGCTCATGCTGTCAAGACAGTTTATCCAAAAGAAAGAGGAGAAGAAACCCTGCCATCAAATGTCAATGCCATTTACAAGCCTGCCCACGTCACAGCCTACTCTGGAAAGCAACCACAAGGTTCTTTGCATTCAAAAACTACTGTTACCACATGCTCAGGTAATTTCCTATTCTAAATGTAGCCAAAAAAAAAATAGGACAGCACAGCTTGCACTTTGACAAGTGCTTCCAGAGAGAAGGCAAATGTCTTCATAATGTGAGGTACAGATTAGACAATCTTTTTCATGTGATTTGTTGAGGCACCATTTATGGTTTTCAATGGATATGGACCTTTGAAAAGGTTAGCATTTATTTATTTATTTCTATCCAGTCGTCTTTTTGCTCTGCTCGTGAAACATACTGGCCTATTGGCATCCGTAAGATCTTAAATTTATTAAAGGATAAATTTAGGGTGAATTTAAATACTAACTCAATCAGGGTATTTACATGGGGTCTTTGCACAATGTTTATGAGATTAAGTTTGAGGTAAAACCCAGACATGTTCTGTTTCTGGTTTGTACCACAAAGATTGCAGTGCAGCTAGGGAACATACTTCAGTGAGTCACATCTTGGAAAAGAAAAAGATAAATGGCTAAAAATGCAATAATAGTAGGATATCAGGACATAAATACTGAGCTAGCAGACTTACTTACAGTCCCACTCACAATAACTTCTAGACCATGCTCAGGATGTTTCTTCAGCCACCTAACCAAAAAAGACAATCACTTCCCCTGATGACATGACATCCATAACAAAGGCAAAAAGAAACAGAATTAAACTGTATCTCTGTCCTGTATTCAGTTGAGGAAAGACAGGAGTTTGCAATTTTGGCCCTTTTACCCTTAACATTTTCTTTCAGATCTCCAAGATCCTTGCAAACATTAGGAACACCTACCAGCGCTTTAGTCTTCCACAACAGGCAGCATTGTACCAGCTTCCCCTGCTACGAAACTGGACTTGAAAGGGTCTAAATTACCTATAGCATTTGCATGCTTATGTACCTACAGCAGCAGAAGCAGAGAGGGTAAGAACCAACAATTCTAGTGGTGTCATAATACATCTACAGAAGGTTTGTTTGCCCAGATATAATCAGTACAAGTACATATATAAACACCAAAGGAAAAAAAAAAAAGGTTGTAGTCATGAAACACAATCAATTTGTCAAAATAAAGGCTCCTGATGGGTTCAAAATCTTTCCCTTAAAACTAGGGTAAAAAAATCTACTTTTTGGACAGAATAAGAATGTATCTGTAGGAAGGCACAGTCCAGTGCCTCTGTGAAGCAGAGGAGTAGGCTAGGTTCTGTAAGTAACTTACTAAGAGTGTTTGGCTCTTAATGTCTCTTACTCCCATAAATACATTCCCACAATGAGATTTTGAGCTTAGACTTCATCTTTTGTCACAAATACATCTCCTCTACCTCAAGGCAGGGTTCTCCTACCTTATCATAGAATCAGACTGGTTTGGGTTGGAAGGGACATTTAAAGACCCTCTAATTCCAAACCCGTGCCATGGGCAGGGACACCCTCCACTATCCCATGTTGCCCAAAGCCCCATCCAACCTGGCCTTGAGCACTGCCAGGGAGGGGGCAGCCACAGCTTCAACCTTACAGAGGCTGAAGCAGAAACAGACCAATATAATTCTCACCTGAAGAAACCTTTTTTTATCTTTTAAATATATTAACAGCCATTTGCTCCATCCATTGCATTTACAACCACACACTGTCATCTTTTTGAAGCCACTAAGAATTTATTTTGAAGCAGAAGCAAAGGGAAAGATATCCAACAAGTCATCTGCTTTAGTGCAGTAACCCTCATATTCCTCATACACACAGCGTTAAAGCGATCCTGTGGTTGGCTGTAGAAATGCTAAATAGTTCAGTGGGAAGGTTTAAAGGAGTGATACACATATGCTTTTGTAATTACATCAATATGTTAAAAAAATATGTTTTTAAAAAGTGCTAAATCATTGTATAGTATATGCAAGCTAAAGCTTGAGCTTACTTTAGAGAGATAAGTGAAAAGATATATCCTCTATGCTACATAGCAAAAGTTTTGGCACCTCTGAAGATTTGGAAGGCTTCTACATGTAGGTGTGATTCAAAACAGTGTACACACATTTCCAACAGCAAGATCTGTAATTCCTCACCATCCTACCAAAAATGCTAAGGGAAGCTGAGAGTTCATATACTACTTTGGCTGAGCCTGTGTGTTCACTGGTGCCAGATACCATTCCTAGTTTTTTCAGCCTTCTACATGGATTGCAGGACTTTTATCCAAGAAATCTCTAATGCCATTTCAGACAATGTTGGTTTTGACAAGCACTGCATACAGAGCTTATGTTTCTTTTTATTGTTTTTCAAAAAAAAAAAAACCCAATGTTTATGTCAGTATGATGTTTCCTTGCCTCTATTTCTCTTCCTCCCCCCCAATAACTTTTGAGCTTGCTGGGCAATTTGAAACTCATCTTGAGAGAGGTCTAGAGTCTAAAAGAAAATTATAACCTTGCACAAGTTCCTGAAAATCAGTGGTGAGCAGTGGGTAGAGACACAACTTGGCAACCTCACAGAGAGAAAGGCAGACAAGATTCATCTGTTAGTCATTCAGTTTGGCCTCAGGAAAGTAAAGAATGCAAATCCAGAAGAAATCAAAATTCATTGGTTTCACCGCTCACATAGCAACTTGGACAATCAAGTTGGGTGATACAGTAAAGGAACCATTTAAGATCCAATCCTCATCAGAAAGAAAACCTCAGCTGAAATACAACGAGACATACATTTATGTTCTTCTCCAACACCACGTCTAACAAATGTGTGTTGGGGTTTTTTTTCAGTTATGTGGGGTTTTGTTTAGTTGAGTTCTTTAAAAACAAATCAAACCAAACAAAATAAAGTGCTCCAGGGCAGTTACATTTTCCAGAATAGTGAATTGTTCTTTAGGGAATATCTGCTTTATGAGGCTATCCCTCAAGGATCCAGTTTAGACTAACGATACTGAACAGCGATGGTAAACATGCAGTTCAGGTTTCACAAGCAGCCCAGTCCACTCCAGGGTGATCTGTACAGCAAAACAGATAGAATTAACTACATCTCTTATTAGACAATCACAGAATGGCTTGGGTTGGAAGGGACTCAAAGACCCTCTAATTCCAGCCCCCTGACATGGGCAGGGACACCCTCCACTAGACCAGAGGCCCAAAGCCCCATCCAGCCTGGCCTTGGACACCTTCAGGAAGGGGACAGCCACAGCTTCTCTGGGCAGCCTGTGCCAGAGCCTCACCACCCTCACAGGGAAGAACATCTTCTAGTGTCTGAACTAAATCTACCCTATTACAATTTTAATTCATTACCTCATTTAAAATCATGCCAGGATTCTCTCATTGGCCAACTCAGACTAAAGCTGTTAGGATATCATCATCTAAAGGTAATTCCTACTGACAAACCAGGTATTTTTCTGGTTATAACTGGTCAGTACTGATCAAAGAGGCAGGAAAGTGAGTTAGAGATAGGCTGTTCTCAAAGGAAAAAATACTCTAGTATTCCTAGAGTTTCAAGCTTGGCTTGAAAAAGCAGGCAGGGATAAGAGTTCATATTCCATATTGAAACTACCTTTTGATAACAACATTGGCTGATACACTGGATCGAGTTTTTAGCCACATGAATGTCACATTGGTCTTGAGCATGACAGAAGGATTCACCAGCTTCAGTTGACTAGTTAACCTAGTTTTGACTCAGGTTTCATCTTTCCCCAAGAAAAAGTGTACAATGACCTACAGCAACTTGTGCCTTATGGGGAAAGAAGTGTTCAGAGCTGCTTGTGATTTGAATGCAAATTTCCCAAATATTTTTCCATAGGTCTATTACATTCTGGGCAAACATCATGACAAAATATGTATCCTAAGGATAAAAAAATCCTAGCAAGAAACTTGTAAAAGCTAGAGCTTCCCCCACCCCTTCATTCATACTAGATTATAATCTCCTTCTGTTAACCAAAGTTTGTAATCAAAATTATATTTAAGTAGGGTTCAGTCTTCCCCATGCTCCCCATTAGTTGTTTCTAATATCAGACCTTCAAAATATGAGCTGTCCTTATGGCATTAATTCATTTCAAATATATTTTCTTCTTGACTCAGTGAGGGAATGCTTAGCCTCACATTTGAAGGGCCAGAAACTATCATTACAGATTTAAAAGACTGCTTTCAGCTGGACGTGGCTGCTACAAGAACATGTCCAAAGACCTTTGTTGTTTAGAACCTGAGCAAAGCAGCCTAAAGACAGTCAAAGAATTCAGATTAACATTTCCAGAATGCTTTTCCCACCCCCCCATATTTAACAATTCTGTCAAACTACTCAGATATGGGAGGGAAGTAAAACCAAACCAACCTACTCAGAGATAGTCTTACCAGGGTAGCTGAATGAAGAAACAGGTTTGCCACACAAACACCAATAAACATGGCACACCCAACATACACACACCACACTGCTGCTGTTACACTGAAATAGCCTCGTTCCTGTCTAGCTTCCTTTCCTATGCACTGTCTGCATCCAGCATTCTGTATCCATGGCACACATACCCACTGAACTGGTTAGAGGGAGCAGGTAATTATTCAAATCCAATTAATTATCTGTTCTGCAACACATATACTGGCATCCATTCCTTCAAATGCTCACTTATCTTCAGCAATGAGATTCAGCTAGTTTTCCATAGGAAAGTCCTTTGAGTATTGTCCCCACCCATAGCAAATCAGGGACACACACTTTGCCTGGGTACAAGTCCAATGTTGAGATCTACAAATTCTATGTTTAATAGCCTGATATTTTGCCTTTTTAAAAGTGGGAGCCCTGTCCACTGCTCATTTGGTTTTCCTCCTGCACAAGCTTCAGTTTATTAAAGCCCACTGGATTTGGCATGAAGCAGATGAAAAACAGAACAACTATCATTCTAGACTCAATGTACCCCACTGAAAGGAAAATGGATCCCAGTATCATGCCACTGTCCAACAAGGTGACTGTACTGAATTTACTTGAAATAATAGGTAAAAAAATCATCACTGTTGCCAAAGAAAGATTTGCCAGAACAGTAAACATGAAAGTTTAAAAATGCAATATACTATATTTGCTACTATTAAATAGAGTCCTTTTTTATTATTCAGTTCCACCCACACATTAGGGATTAAGCAGAACAAGTTAGTAACAGTGTCTTATAGGAAAACATTATTTAAAATGCTGAAGTCCACAAATTTGGAAATAAATAATCACCAGAGTGGAAAAAAAAGATGCCAGAAAAAGGTGAAATGGTTTGCAGACTGTCACAAGCAGTATTGTCTCTAACAGTAACACATACATTCTCATTTAACACCTCAAAGTCCATTTTGTCTTACTTTGTGGCTTAGAGTTTGCACTACATGCACTGCAGGCATATTTCAGGGTTTGTAACCTTCAAAAATTTGTATTAAGACCTTATGCTTTTATTAAAATATGAAAATCATCCACATAGGGCCTGGTTTACCACTTTGCCTTCAGATAGCACTCCAACTTAAAAGGAGTTTTGCTTGAGATAAACAGAGTCAGGTACAGACACCTTTCACAATATCCACAAGTGCTTTTCCACCTGAGGTTGTTTTCAAGAACATTATTTCAATACATACAGCAATATTAAGGGATGAAAAACAGAAAGAGGCAACTGTTTTATTCCTCATCCCAGTATACACCGTTACTGTTCCCTTTCCTCGTTTGGGTTTGAGTAACATCAAATCAGGGCATTTCAAGTGTCTTCGATGCAACATGGCACCTGGTGTTTGTAAATCCACATCCATAGCCCAGAAAAACAAGGGGAACACTAGGTAGCTTACTTTGCCCATATGTTGGCAAGAGAGACCCTTTGGAGTCTGATCACAAGGTCCTTTTCCTCCCAGGCCCAGGAAAGATGACAGATAGTGACTAAGCACAAACGGCTTAGCTCCCTGCCTTCCACCCTCTACAGTCACCTGCTGAGGTGGCACTAGTAACATCTGGGAAGTTGAATGCCATCAACATTTATAAAACTTTTGATAGCTTTCAAAGTTATTGTTTCAACCTCTTCAACAACTACTGCATTTGGATTACGTTTAGTTCATGTTCTTCAGGTTTATTTCAAGCCTTCCTGAAATATGAGGATCACACGAACGTTTACTAAATGAGGTGTAAAATTCTAATGTAATCCCGTGATACCAGGAGATAGGGTGGTAAACAATAGCTTTCTAACATCTCTGCCTTCATTTTATTAATAGATACAGGCTGGGGGAAAAGTAGATGTACAGATGGATAACATAGAGAAAAGGGAAGTTAAATTCAGCCCTACTCCTCTCTGCTTCCCCCCACCCCCCGCAAAAAAAAAAAAATCCAGAACATTTTAGGGACCTAAAGATACAGAAAAAGTGGGAGTTTTAAATATCAACACTTCCAAACGCAGAAAATACTTCCAGAAAACCTCAAAGACAATTTAAAACTAATGCAAACACACTTGAGTTTTCATTCCCTTTCCCTCATATGCATTTAAGTTCCTAGTAACTGAAGTTCATTTCACAGAGATACAGTATACACCTCCATACATGAAAAGAAAGTTTTGCCTCAGTTACCAAGCACTTTTTTTTTTCCCAAACTATAGTATAGCATAAAGTGTTACCAGCTTAAGTCTTTAAAAACATTCATATATATATATATATATATATACACAGGCACTCATTACTCCCTCTCTCCCCCCCCAAAAGAATTGCACTTAAATCCACTTCAAAAGTCTTAGCATTCCTTCTGGTTAAAAACCTCATATTTCCATTCTTGCTGTCTCCTTGAGAGTGACAGAGGGGACGGGGGAAAAGGTATAAAGAACCATAGCAGGAATCAAGTGCACTTACCACCTGAAAGAAGGAGCCATAGCAAGCTGCAGCCAGGTCTAAGATGGCCCCTCTAGACCTGCAGCTGCTTGGCTCTACAAATAATGAAGAGAAAGCCGAAAAAAACCCCAACCCAAAACCAACAAACAAAACAAAAAAACAACCCACCAAACAAAATAAACCACCAAAACCAACCAACCCATGCATTGGAAAAAAAAAAAACCCTTCTTATTATAGTCTCAACAGCTTTCAGATATTGTGAGAACTGGATGTCCTCAAGAGACCATAGGATTTTTGTGTTTAGAAAGATACAAAAAAACCCAAATCCTTTAGATTAAAGCATATTTACAGAAAACCACAAAGTATCCAACAAACCTACTGCAGCAGACCTCTGCATTGTGTTAAGGACAGGGAGATGGCAATAATCTGCTGTTGAAAATCAGCTGTGGAGAGGGTTAAGTGAGACCAGGTGTAATTCTTAACAAAGGCTTAGGTTTGCACTCAGTGAGGTAGCAAGTGTTTCCTACTGTTAGGACACTGCAAGTTTCTTCCTGCATCTTTGGTTTTTATGGCACTTTTTGTTATTATATTCAGTAGCAAGAGCAATTTTTGAAGTGTTTTTCAGATGCTGTATATACTCCAAGTCATTAAGTAGTTTTAAATGTAGTTAATAACTAAACAAGCTTCTATAAACCCCTGGAAAATAGCTGAAAATTATCTTTTAAAACAAAACTGAGTGAAGTTAGGCATAGTTGTAGACAGGGTGGGGGTACTTGCACATAAAGAAAAGACAGCTAGAAGTGAACTTCCAGTGCTTTGGTTAGTTTGCAGTATCTGCCTGTTCACAAATGCTTCAGTAAACATAAGCTACTCTCCCTCTCCAAATAAAATAAGGAATAATTACCTTTGCTTTTATTTCTGTAAGAGTAGATAAATGCATTTGCTTGGGCACTGTGAATAAGTCTTGGGTTATCTTATAAAAAGCTGTTCAGAGGTGTGGCTGCAACATGCACACTTCTGACTGAAGTTACAACGCTTCCATGCTTAGGAAGCTGGGGGTTTGGAGGCCCTAAACTACACAAGTGTTTTACTTCTAGAACCTCTTCCTGTGATGGGGCCACTCACCTGGTAGAACACGAAAGGCAAATTTGTTAGGATACAAGCAATGCATAGTTTTAAGTTGAACGAAAATAACAATCTATGAGAACAAGAACCTGAATCTCAAGAAAGACTGTTCCAAGGTGCTTTCTCCTACTCTATGACTTTAAGAGGATGTTCCTTTTAGGTAACCAAGTTTGACAATTTTGCAAGACAGTATCAAAAAAGAAATCAAAACCTGTCCAAGAAAAGATGCAGACTCCGAAATCTAAATGAAATAACATTTTGTAATGCCCATTCTCCTATCCTTACATTCCTATGTTAATTACACACTTGAATCCTGGAAGCTAGTCCCACCTACATGAACACCTCTCACGCTGAAAAATCCCAACCTCTGATCACTTCAGACATGAAATCTGAGGTCAAGCCCTCCCTCCCACTTAGCATCACTTCTTCCATAATGACTCAACAGCAAAGCTTGTTGCCTAATGCTAATTCATGAAACAGTTTATCCAGACATGACCTTATAAAAACTGACCCCTGTACATCATACTTCTGGCACAGTTTGATTGGTGAAGAGCTGATTCCACACACACAGGGGTTGGATTTGTATTGGTTTTCCATGGAATGACTGCAGACAAGAATTATTTTTCTTCATTAGTCAGTCAAGGGACACAAAGGCAAATACAGCAAATCTTTCTCATGATGGTCTCTGCACAAAACTTGTTCACATAGAGCTGTGTTCCTAAAACAAGGATCACAGAATGGTTTGGGTTCAAAGGGACCTTAGAGATGATCTTCTTCCAACCCCCCTGCCATGGGCAAGGACACCTCTCATGAGATCAGATTGCTCAAAGCCCATCTTTGCCAGGGAGGGGGCATCCACAACCTCTCTGGGCAATCTGTTCCAGGGCCTCACCACCCTCAGAGTTTAAAAACTTCTTCCTTTTATCTAGTCTAAATCTATTCTCTTTCAGTTTATAGCCATTACTTCCCATTCTATTGTTACATGTCTTTGTAAAAGGTCCCTCTCCAGCTTTCCTATAGGGTCCCCTTCAGGTACTGATGGGCTGCTTATAATGTCCCCTGGAGCTTTCTCTTCTCTGGGCTGAAGAAGCCCAACTCTCTCAGCCTGTCTTCATAGGGCAGGTGCCACAGCCCTCTGACCATCTTCATGGCCCTCCTCTGGACCTGCTCCAACAGCTTCATATCTTTCTTATGTTGGGGGCTCTGAAATTTGATGCAGTAATAATCAAGATCTCACAAAAGCTGTGTATGGGGCAGAATCACTTCCTTTGACCAGCTGGCCACACTTCTCTTGATGCAGCCCAGGGTCTGATTGGCCTTTTGAGCTGCAAGGACCCACTTCTGACTCATGTTGAGTTTGTGATCAACATACACCATCCCCAAATCCTTCTCAGGGCTGCTCTCAAGCCATTCTCTCCTCAGCCTGTACTTGTGCTTGGATTGCACCAACGCAGGTGCAGGACCTTGCACTTGGCTTTGCTGAACTTCAAGAGGTTCTCACAGGCCCACCTCTCAAGCTTGTGCAGGTCTCTCTGGGTGTGCTAATTACACCACCCAGCTTGGTGTCATCTGCAAAGTGCTGAGGGTGCACTCAACCCCGTTGTCCATGTCACTGACAAAGATGGTTTAAGAGTCCAGCCCCAGTACTAACCACTGAAGAACACTGCTCTTCATTTAGAAGAAATCTTCTGAGTCAGCAGGCCTAGGGCAGGGGCACTGCCCCTCACTCCCTATGCATGAACTCCTTCCTGACAGGTAATTAGCGCCTACAATTTGCTCTGGAGACAGAATGTAAAACACTTGCAAGGCAAACTAGCCTTGCCACATATATGTCCATAAAGCAGTACTCTTCTTGTCATCATACCAGACCATGAACATGTCCTAAACATGCTTGTATGCATGTGAAAGAAACTGTAGCACAGTGTTGCAACATCCAGTCTGTAGCCTAACACATAGATACTGACTGCCCAAACTAAGGAGTTTAAATCTACATTCAGACACAAAATGCTGAGCAACAACTCTTTCTCCAAGTCTTTAGAAAGTTTTGATGCTTGGCTCTGAAAAGATGCCAGGCTTTAGGCAATGGCATCTGGAAAATGTTGGCCAAAGCTCCTTGGTAAAACTCTAGGTATCTTCTTAAAGGATGTTGTAAACACAAAGGAAACAAGCAGTTATTCTGCTGGCCGAAGACCAGCACTGAGATACACACAAAAGGAGTGTGCTGCTTAAAGGGATGTGATACCAATTCAACATTAGTTTCAGGTTGCTGAGATGTATCAGACTGTACCTGATAACTGATAAATGCAAATGCACCCACAAATCATGTTTCTTCTTTCTCTGTGAGTTGTTTTTTTTTTAAGCATCACAAGTTTTGCTTTTTCCCACGCTGTGGGTTAAAGTATAAAGGACTTAAACGTCCTTTATAATACCTCCTCCATTAAAAAAGGACTTAAAAGTCCTTTATAAATACCTCATCCATTTCCCAACATGACAGGCAGCACTGTGGATAACGGAAGAATTTTTAGAAGAATTGTTAGAAAAGACAAAGGCCAAGAGGCTCTAACTGTACCCCATTTACCTTTCTCTTTCACAGAAATTGTTTCTTGCCTTTTAAATTTGTTTAGGCATTTTTCTGGCAAAATCAGAGATATCTCTGTATCCATCCTATCAATCTTGATAAGTGCTAATAAAACTGATTGCATTCGTTAAACACAATTATGTTTACAGGGTTGCTTAACAATTTTTCTTTAGGTTTCATATTTCAAATTGTAATTTGGTTTTCAATTGAACAATCAGTGACAATGTATAAAACTGATTTCCATTGCTGTTCTTGCAATCATCTCATTCACCGCTCTGAGAGCATATTTAGCTGCTTCATATTCCACACACATCAGATAACTGGAATACAAGTTACAAGAGAAGAGTGATTTTGGGTATTTGCCTTTCCAAGTGCCCAAGAGAGACAGCACAGCAAGGATAACCATCAAGTTCTGATCACTTGTTTCTGAGAACAAGATTACCTTAAAGTGCCCCAAATTGAGGATGAGGCATTTTTCAAAACTTAAGCATATTGTCATCACTAGTATCAAGTCTAATACTAGAGTTAGCATTAAAAAAAACCAAAACAGTAAGAAAGGTGAGATAGAAACGTTCACTGCATTTTAAAAACATGTTGCAAGTTTCTGTTTGTGACACAATCATCGATTGCTCTGGTAGTTACAGCACTCTAGAGTCACTAATAAAAGATTGATATATTAATCGGATAAAATCCTTTTTATTTTTTCCTGCTGATTTAAGCTGGAGAAAGAGAAATAGAAGAAACATATAACATATGAGCAGAATTATCTCTAAACGGAGTGTTTAAAAATGTTTCCATCAGGCATCACAGATGGATCTTTAAATGAAAGCCAAGTATGAAAATGGCATTTATTTTAAGTCTTGTATTCCAAGAGAGAAAATAAGAGCCAGATAAGTTAGTCTGTGTTGACATGAAAAGTACATCACTCCCATTAGAAGGGCTGATGTGGATCTAAATGACCCACAAGATGCGCTGTGGCCCAACTGAATACCAGAGAACAGAAGTGAAAATGAATTTCAGCATTTGTGATTCGATTGTAGTCACTACACTTCTGAATCAGTAAACTTCCACTAGACAGAAAACACCTGGAAAAGCTCTGCTACAAGGGCTTGATTCTTTGACAGCTTTGGATGACAGCCTATGGAAACAGAGAGGCAAGAAAGAGAGACATTGTCCTTTTTTTTTTTCACTACAGCATTGTTTTCATGATCGCTTCCAAAAGCCCAAATTTACAATTAGAGAGCCCTTTCTACAAGCACAGCATATAATTATATGTTTGTAAGCTTGATATTTTCAGCACTCCTCATGCTGTTTTCCTTTCAGTGTTTATACCTCATTCACCCCTGAAAGCTCTAAAATTTAAATTTGTGCGCACACAAAAAATTCACTCCTCAGCTATTAATCTCATGTATGATATCACTTCCTTTTGTTGTTTATAAGAAAATTGTTCAGAAATGTCCTGGATTTGTGTAATCTAAGTGAATTTAAAAAAAAAATAATTTAATCTTTATTTAGACAAAATAATTAGAAAATCAACATGATGTCAAACCAAGACTGATTTGAGTAGTAATGACAGTAACTGATGAACTTCAGTCTGCTTAACAATGCTGTTTACATTCTTCCTGCCTCTCCTTAAAGTCAATTATTTCAAAACTCAAGGGATTTCTCTTATGCACATCTGCAAATTCAATGTCAGTTCCAGATTCACATTCTGGTGGTGAATCAAGCTGGCCCCAGTTCACCCAATGAGAGGCCAGCTTTTACCAGACAAACAAATTGAGGTGACTTAATACTTGTGGGGTTTAACCAACATATTTACTTGCTTTCACCATCCTTTTTTCACTTCTAATGAATCAAACACATTACTACATGCTGTTGACAAATTGAAGATGATAGGAGAGAGCAGATGAGATAGACATTAACAACTTTAAACCAAGAACACCTGGCTTAACTCTCTAATACCTGACAACAACAGTTCCTCAAAGGGATGCTTTCTTTACTTTTTTTTTTTTAAAGGATTGGGAAAGAGAACTAAGGTTTAAGGATTTTCTTGTAATTTAAACTAAATTCAAGGGGAAATAAGGCATGATATAAATATTCCATGTTGCTGCAAATTCAAAATGCTGTGCCTCAGTAGCATATATATCATTATTTAATGATATAGGTTATCTATATGTATTCTCTTTATATAAATGTTGGTAATGAACGACTGGTCAGCATTATGAACAAATAAGGAATTAGCTCAAATTCTTGGAAAATTAAAAAGCTGAGACCATTTTGCATGTGTACTAAACAGATACATACACACCCACACTTTACATTAAACCTAATATTTGATTCAGCCTTTCAGTGAAGAATTGAACGATTAAAAAAAAAAGAATTTATTACTTAATGTAATTACTTATTTAGTTGTGACTTAAGCCAAGTTATGAAATAAAATATGGATTGACATGAATTGGACTTTTTCCCCCCAAGTGGGAATGAGAATGGTCTGCTGACATCTCGGAGCAAAGAGATACTTGCCTCCTCATAGAGCTGAGCAACAAGTCATGAGACCTAAAGCCTGGCGTTGCCAGTAACTTGCTGGGAACCTTCAGGAAAACGTTTCTTTCCACTTTCTTTTGTTTTCCTAACTCTAAAACATATTCACACTTGCCCTAGAAAGTCTTGTTGCTGTAAGCTATTGGCCCTTCAGCTCTAAACAGCAGTAGTACAAGACTGGCTGTGATAGGCAGAATAAAGGCATCATTTCGTTTTCTCCAGCTGTGGTACCTCAGCATACTCCCAAATGAAGTGATACCCACCTCCAACTGTTTTGGAACCCTGACTGGAAAACAGTAGTCTCACCTGCTAATGCTCCTTTCAGTAGGCTATTTACACCTTTACCTAGGTTTGTTGCTGTGCTATCAGTTCACAGGCTTTTCCACCAGCTGAGTGAGAATGAGATTGAGCTGCTAATACCTCTGAGCAAAGAGATACTGGTGTCCACACAGAGCTGAGAAATTACAGCTCCTGAGACCTAAGACTGATCTTGTGCCTCATGCTCACACTGGGTTGTACTGATCACTTCCCAAGTTCTTTCATGTGAGGCACCGAGATTAATTAATAATCAAAGAATTACTCAGGCTGAAGGAAGCATCAGCATCTATGTGTAGTATACAAAAATGCAAAACTCTTCAGCAGATCACTTAGGCCAAATAAGAATAATCTCCCCATGTCACTTTCTACTACCCTTTGCAGAAACAGCTCTGTTTACCTTCAGGCATGAGGCTTCAAATATTTTCCTTGAGAGACTCCAAATTTTGTCGTTTTGCCCTATCACTCTGTCCCTTCCTTTCCTTCTCTTAGACTAGTGTAGATGGGGGGGGGGGNCTACATTGCCTCCTACCCAACTAGGTCCTTTAGCTTCTAGGATAACCTTTTGGCTTCTAAGTGTCCTTTTTGCATGTGGATCTACTTTCACTTCTACTGCACAGGCTACAGAATCCTATGTATGTTCTTACCTTTACTGCCTTTACAGAGACCATATTGCCTTTTTCCTTGGTGATCTGATACCTTGTTATTGCAGAGTAACAAGATGCTGGAAATAGATGGGAGAACAGACCATGTCAAATCACTCTACACAACAGATATCCTGCATGATGTGAACATCCTTTGTATCTCCTGACCAAATTTCTTGAAGATGTTTTATAAAATTGCATTATCACTGGTACCAGGAGTGAATGCCACAGCATGTCAGTTCAAAGAAATATCTCAGAAGATTAGCAGTGGATGCTGGGAGCTCTAATCCCAAGAATTATCATAGCATGGGAAAGTCAACAGATTCAATAGCTTTGTAAGAGAAGGCTGAGGTGAGGTGGCACATTTGTCCCTTCTAAAAGCCTTGCTTACCAAAGACTTTCAATGTAGTAGGCTGCAGTTTGGTGTAAGTCTCAACATCTGCCATAAAAATACCATGTAAGCAATGCTGATAGCTTTCTGCTGTAAAGAGAGACCTACTTAAAACATGGTAGAACACTTTCTTGGTGATGTAGAGCACAGTTTTCTGCTGATACATTTTACGTGGTGGAAACCAGCGAGAGGACTAGTTCAAACTGAATCACAAGCATTTCTGCTGAGAAAGCAACAGCTGCCTCAAAGCCATTGAACAACGAGGTCTGCTTGGAAGAGCTAATGCAAGTTTATTTGCTCTGCAACAGAGCAAACCTTCAGTTCTGATTTTTTTGAAACATTCTTTCAATAGTTTAGCCTGGGTTTTGCACAACCTTTTCAGAATTAAGCACCCTACCAGACTGCTGCCAACAAAGGTTGCTTAATTCCTCAGTAAAGGGGGAGTCTTGTTATTTAAATAAAGTAGCTACTGTAGTAGATTTGCAGATATGTTAAGAGTATTACAGGATCTAGAGGTAGATTTAGGAAGAAAATACTATAAAGCAGGAAAAAATTAAACAGTGTACTTATTGAATCTTAAAAGACATTATGACATGTGATGTGATTGCATCAGATATGAGCAGGTGGGACTGTGTTACCTGCACACACAGTGAAATGCATGTTGCAAAGTGAACTTGATTATAGTTACACTTCCCTTTTAAACACATTGCCTTTTAAAATGTGACTGACCAATTACATAAGGCAAAGAAACCACAGCCCACAGAGGTCTTCTGTCCCACTGATGGACTGCAAAACCCCTGTGTTTTCCTGAGCACCACTAGATTACTCACAACCTTTTCTCTGAAACTGGACTGGGGAATTCATCTGCCACGCATTTGCTGTTTCCTGAGGAAACACAGCAAGGCAGATTAGTCTAGTGCCTCTGTTGTGGTGATGAGATCACTTACAACAATCATTCTGGAAGATATTTTCAGAGTCAACTCAGTTTCTACTCCTCATGTGAACACACTCTTTCATTCTGCTTTAGTCACCACCATAGAAACACTTTGTAAGTGCTTTGGTGCTGCCCGGTCACTGGGAGCTCCTCTCAAACCAGGATTTTAGTAGAAATAGAGCAGATAGTGTAGTTTCTCCAGTATATCTCCATCTTCAACCAGAAAGAAAGAGAATCTAAAGGCCACAGTCATGAACAGGAGGTACTGACAGTTTTAACTGAGTCCTGAAGCACCAGGAGAGGGAATCCTTGCTGCTGACCCTTCCACGGGAATGGAGTTGCACGACCCTCCCTTCCTAAGCCTTTCAGGCTCCTATTCTCAAGAGTAGAAAACTTTCTTTTGCCAGGTGGAAGTTATAACACTCCAAAGCTACCAAACACCCTTCTGCAAGAACCATAAGTAGGAAGGGCTCAATAGTGCTTTCCTGTTGGTTTTCTCCTCTGTCCACGGGGTGTTAGGGGCTCCCTGTTGCTGCAGGTCTGCTGCTGACTGTGCGTGGCTTCGAACAAGGTGTCAGGCTCATGTCCAGGCTTTGCATAAAAGCCTCACATGTGTCCGTGTGTTGGCTAGTGATACATACACTGGAAGCACACAACCAGACTACATTTTTTTCAGCTTGTGAAAGTTCATCTGTCAGACCAGCCTCTAGAACAAGCACTCTGGGATTTCACTGGAAAAAGTTACCTCAACAGAAACAGATTCTCTCAGCATAGACAAAAACCTGCATGCAAATTTGCTCCCTTTAAAGAAAAAGCAGGGATGTTACAGGGGACTCAGCTGCAGAGGTTTTATTGGCAGGTTATTAAAAGTTTCAAAGTTTTCTATATAATTCCAAGAAAAAAAAAGTAGACACTTAAAGGAGACTGATAATACCAAAATAGAGAGGAAGAAGTAGACCATGGGCAAAATACACAAGCAAAACCCAGGGCTGTTTCTCCTCAGAGCTTGTTTTGGATAAATGATTTCTGATGTCCATCAAAGCCCATGTATTTGCATAAATTTAAAGGAGATACAAGCAATTTATTTATTGCATAAAGTGAATGCAAAGAATTCTTTCTACACCACAGATTCTTGTACAATGGCCCACCACTAGAAGTCACAAACCATCCAAGCATTGGAAAGTGCTTTTCACCAACGTCCAGTGCCACTGAATGGTTTATGACTTTTATGTGGGATGATATCAAACTCTGGAATCAATCCATTCTTCATGCAAGGTGTGATCTATTTTTTTCTACTAGATGTTTATGATGCTTATTCCTTTGGTACCTCTGCATCCCTCTTATTTGGCAGTACAGATATCTGCCTCTGTATAGAATTTCCATAAACCACCCATAACCTTGCAGATACACATATGAGTCATTAATCATTGTAAGAGAAGTTCTGGCATGCTTCAAGTCAACGGCAAAACTTCCCTTGACTTCAACAAGGATCAGATTTCACCTCTCCCCCTGCCATGTGTCCAGCAGGTGACATTGCCTTTAATGCCAATTGTCAGCAGGTGTCTTTGGTAGTAATTCCAAAGAACAGCATTTGCCTTATTATCCAGCATATTAAAATGTATTTTCTGCTGGCTCACCCTGAGCTTTCAGTCCAAGGTGGAGGTTGTGACATCTGCCCAAATGAGATTGCGGAAGGAACCCTTAAGGATCCAGCTCTGTTCCAGACTCCAGCTCTCTGTTCCTTGGTGGCTTTGGAGCTAATAGAATCTTAAATCGAAGCTGATTTGTATTCTGTATGGCCACAGAGTTGCAATAAAGCCTTTGGATGTCTGGATCTTCCAACCACTGAGCTTCTTATTTGGTGAACTGTCCAATATTGCATTGCATCTAGTAGGTGTCTATGCTGGCATGTTACAAACACCTGACCAAATCTTCTAGGTTTAGAAATAATAATATTAATAAATATTTTGGACCTCTAGCACAGATTTCAACCCGAGAGCTTTAAATAACTACACATGTTAATTAAGCTCTTCCAACTCTCACTATGAGGTAGGTAAATGCTGAATTAATCATTTTGGAGATGAAGAGGCATAGAGCTGTTAAAACAATTGCCTGCTGGCTGATGTGACTTCTGTGGAAGATGGATCCTTTATCTAATAAGATTGTTTTTCATGTGCTCTTGAGTTGATGAAGACAGGCTGGCTATATATGTGTTCTGCCCAATTTACTCCTCTTTTTTTTAGTCTCAGAATAGAATCTATCATGCAGGGGATATGTGGATTCTTTAAGCCATCACATTTCACATCCTCTGCTAAAGGACTATATTCCCCAAACTGGTGACCTCAGGAAGAATTCATACTTCTAATTAATGAAGATTTTGTCTTGGGGAAAAAGCAACCTTGAGTCATATCTTTCTATCTTTCTTCAAATAAGTGCTTATTTTAGACAAATTATTCCATTTCTGTTATCATTTTTGAGAGTCAGAGTATATCTAATTTATCCCATTCTCTGGCAGAGTCATCCCACTATACCCAGAAATGTAATGCTTCTTTTCCCAATAGAAATTCACCTGGAAGTAGTGATATGAAATTAGAATGCTAATAGCTGTGGAAATGCTAGTTTTTATCTCTAATACAGTCATATCTATCAGTCAGATTTGCAATTTGAGCCATCTTACTTTATCAAACCTTGTCCTATTCAAATCCAATTTTAAAGTAAAGAATCTTTTGTTTTACTGTTACCATAACCAAATATGGTATTCACCAAACTTGCCAGCTATCCTGCTAAGATTTTAAATATCTTCTTAATGTTTGCCAGACCTTAAACTTATCCCAGTCAACTTTGTGCTATTATTGCCTAAGAAATTAAAGGCATTAACCAGCTGATAGGGAAGATAAGTAATTTTATATTTTTGCTTGCATTCATCAGTTTCTGAGGGAAGAAAGGACTGGTATTTTTCCAGTTTCCAAAAGCCAAAGATTCTGTTTAACCCCATTATCCCACGTAGGGTTAGACTTCCACTTCTGAACATGGTATCTGAGGTCATCCCACATGAAATCAGTAATAACATTGAAGTCCTTAGGAATTCCATATTTTCCTGTGACTTGGAGACCAGTGAAGGTATTTAAGTCTGTTAAATTCTCAATAGATTAAGCCATGGCAATAGTGGACAGATTTCTTTTCTACCATACATAGCATCTAAGTTATCTACAGGTAATAGTAGATCCATCTTGAAAGTTACAACTGTATAGATCTCTTTGACTGTGATGTCACTCCGATGTGATCTGGAAGAATCCCAGAATCTCCTGAGTTGGAAGGAACCCTTAAGGATCATCAAATCCATGTCCTGGCTCCACACAGGGCCAGAAAAGTCAGAGCACGGGACTGAGCACATCGTCCAGATGCTTCTTGAGCTCAGCCAAGCTGGGTGCTGTGACCACTTCCCTGGGGAGCCTGTTCCAGTGCCCAACCACCCTCTCAGTGAAGAACCTCTTCCTGACATCCAGTCTAAACCTCCTCTGTTACAGCTTCATGCCATTCCCTCGGGTTCTATCCCTGGTCACCAAAGTGAGGAGATCAGCGCCTGTCCCTTCGCTTCCCATCATAAGGAAGCCACAAACCACAATGAGGTCTCCCCTCAGCCTCCTCTTCTCCAGGATGAACAAACCAAGGGGCTTCAGCCTCTCCTCCAGACCCTTCACCATCCCCGTTGCCCTCCTCTGGACACTCTCCAATAGTTTTATGTCCCTCTTGTACTGTGGCCCCCAAAGATCCACACAGTACTCAAGGTGAAGTGAAAAATTACCTAGAAAATGGGTTTATAACTGATGCACTACACTATTTCAAATGAGATTAAAATTTCAGGGATAAAAGAGGCATTGACTCCTGGTATTGTTATCCCATATGGGAGCAAATTTGATTTTCATACTAATTGCAGTATCAACTCCAGAACAGAGAAAGTTCTGTTGCCCCATTCAAAGTAGAGAGAACAGTTCGGGTGTAGCAAATCCATCCTGCTCTTTCAAAATCCCTCTTGCCCCCTCCAGAAAAGGCTGCCACTGGACTCAATTCTCCAGTTATGCAAATGTAAAATTAAATCAATGAACATTATTATGGACTTATTCTTGATTAATCTAAAGTGATACATCTGATTTATACTTGAGAAGATTACTTCCAATTTGCTGGACAGAATGTTGCCCATATCTTCCAATCCATCTTTTTCTCAGGATCTGTACTTTCTACACACCTTCATCATTTAATAAGGTTTAGGATTATAATTAGAAACATAGGAAGTATATTTCCTTAGAATTGCCATTAGTGTGTCTTGTTATTCTTTAGAGAATGATCTCAGGAATTAATCAAAGTCTGGACTCCTGTGGCTTTTTATAGTTTAATTATTTCCAGAATATCTGCTTAGTTACACTTCCTTCCAAAGATCTTTCTGTTTCTAGACTGTCTGTAGGACTTCAGCTAAGTCAAAATACTTACTGTATTTTGCAATGCTTGTACTATCTATTTCTGTATAAATCTGAGATAATCTTTAAATGTTTCTTTAAAGTCATTAGTTCATTTTTACCAGCCTGTTTTATTAAATTTCCTTATCATGCATGACATCATAGCATCATTTCCACTTGGCACATGCCTCACCTTGTAACTGCTGTCTCTTTAAAGCCTTTAATTTGCTGGGAGTCTAGAACAGTCACATGTTTAAATACCACCTATATAATAGCTTCAAGTGGCATAATTTCTACAAACACACAAGCAATGCTTCTGCTCCTGGTCCTGGATAAGGCTTCATATTCCTGTAGAAAGGCAGGCTGACCACTAAGGCACTACCCTGAGGCAGGGAATAGCTCTTCCCTACACCCCTCATCTCTTACACACCTCCTGACCAGCCCCAGGGAGAGGATTTAGCCTCACTCCAGCCACAGAATGCAATCAGAACCTTCTTGCTACCTCACAGGGTACTGTAATGATAAGTATGTGAATATTTAGATGCTACTGTAATGATGACCAAATAAGCCACTGGCATAAGCTTATCGGGCACTATATTAGCATGGAGAGGAATTCTCCAGTTTGCCTGTAATGGGAAATTCCTAAAATCTTCCCTTAAAAGGAATGGACAATAAACAACATGAATCCCTAAGGGGGGATGTAGGGGAGGTTATAATTTACAGTCCACAGAGGACTTTTAATTCCAAGGGTAGCATTTGGAACATATTCTCAGTACTTTTTTCCTCTACAAACCTGAAAATATTTTACTTTACAATTAAATATAAAAATGTAACTTTTCTACTTTTTGATCAATAATAGCAGACCATGTTCCTTTTCATTTCCTCACCCCGGAGTAGAAAACACTTATCTGTTTGGGTATGTTTGTCTTGATTTTACTGAAGAGAAGAAAACCCAAAGGAAACCCGACATCCACACACACACACACTTTTCTGTAATTGATATATTGCTCTCTGCTAAGTATGGGGGCTTTTCTAGCAGCTTAATCTAAGCCCATGATTCAGTAAAGAAATTGATCATGTGTAACTTAATCTATAACACTCACTCTCAAAAATAAATAGGATGATACATATTTAATTATTTTATGAACTTAGTGCTCTAAAGACTTGAACAGAAAAGTTTTGCCTTTACTTATGATGCAATATTCTACAATGTTAACGTAGAAACTGTATGGCAATTTCATCTCCTTTAAGCTTTTTTCCATTTGCCAAAGATTGAAGATGTAGTGTCTATAGTCAGATATCTGGGCTTTAGCAATGAGGGACAGAATTTCCTTTTGCTTGTTTGTTTGTTTCTACTTATGCAGAGTGCTCAGATGATAGTCATGGTTGTTCTCTGCTCTGATGTTTCATCATGATTATATTTATGGTGGTTAGAACAATTATTTCAAATATATTATCCAGAAGTTAGCATAGCCCTTATAGCTATGACTTAGCTTTTAAAGGTAAATTACACACAAGGTTGTGAGGGTGTTCAGGGAGCTTAGGTAAATAAACAAAGCATAAAGAATTGGCTGGTGCCAGTCAGGGTAAGGAACACTACCTACAGCTGTGGTAAATAGAGCACACTGGCCATTGCATGCTATATTGGTAAGTTATGTCTTCTGACTTTTTATTAGATTATATTAAAAAATGTGCATTTCACTTCATTTTTCCTTATAACATGAGACTAAGCTGATAAAAATTCCAGTATGGATAAAGAATTGGTTTGTTGAGATTGGCAGCAGTAAAGTAGTGGAAAGTGCACTTTTCTGTTTTCTTATTTAAGAGGCTCACATAAATAACCTGACTAAGGTTACACCATGCCCTTTGTACCTACTGTTTCCTTTTACAGGTACCTCTCCCAGAAATAGTCTTGGCTGGCACTGGCAAATCTTTGCATGTATTGGTTAGAATCAGGACAAATTTCAACACAGAAATTCAGTAGTCTTAACAGAGCTTAGATTTCATCATAAATTTGAAATTCTGTCCAAGTTCATGGTGTAGAAACATGCCAGAGAGAAACATGCAGTGATATATAATTCTGTCCTGAAGGTCTGGCAAAATTTCTGTCTGGACCACTGATACCTCCCTATAATCTTCTTGGCACTCGGAGGCTTACTCTTGAATTACAGTTCAGTGGGCTCCTGCAAACCTTTTCTGGGAGGTGGTTTTATAGGGATTGCTTTGGCCAAAAAGCTCAAGAAACTAATCACATATATAAGCCACTATTGACAAAACACACATCTTATGATGTTCTAGTACCACTGAAGAAATGTCCTGCCATTACCTAGTGTCTCTGTTTACCTCAAGGCAAGTATCTCACACACTGCCTGGCAAACAAAGCCTAAATCACTGAATTTTCATGGACTAAACAAAGTGCAACAACTCTATCTATTTGCGAGTTGCAATCACACTCCAACAACCTCCAATAGTCTAATCACAAAGAACAGAGTGACTGACATTCAACAGATGTTATGGAACGTATTTTTTACCTATAGAACAAGTTCAAAGTATTGCATAAATTAAGAAGGTTGAAAAATCCCTCAGGCATGAAGAAGCAAATTAAAAAAGGAGAAAAAAGATAACTTGCTTTCATTAGCTGAAGGTAACACTTTTACAGCAAGATATTCAAAGCATTGTGCCAGTTCCTAACTATTTAGCCACGTATTTGTCTGAATAAAGTCCACAGGAATTGTCTGGTTAAGACCACCCACTTAGTTCTTCAATTTTTATCCACAATATTTTGGTTTGATTTTCCATAAATTGTCTGTTCACTTTCCATGTTCAAACTCCCCTACATAGGATGAAAAAGTGGCACAAAAGCAATCCAGCCCAGCATGGAGTGCACCACGAACAGCTACTATGAGGGAAAGACAGATTTCGATTGGGGGGGGGGGGGGTTAGGAATAAGGTCCCTAGAGGCTGGAAAAAAAGGCATTTAGCAGAGTTAATACTTATCAACCTAACTGACTCTCATGATGAGAAACAGCTCAACTCCAATCCCAGAGCAGAGTTCACAGCACATGTACAGTTACACTGAAGCTGCCATAGTTGGGAAAAAACGTCACCACAGGCATGCTTGAATGTCTCCCCACTTCAGGATTTTGCTGACCTGGGACCTGGCAGGCCAAAGTGTCTGTCAGGTTTGTACTGAAGCCAGTGTGTTTTAACAGAGGTTCCTGCCCTGCCCAGGTACCAATAGGAGCACATCCCTCCCCAAGGCTTCAGGGTGCTGACGCACTCAGGTAAGATGCTTACCATCTTGCTGTCTTGAGCACTCCTCTGGCAACTAGGTAAAGAGGAGGGAATCATAGAATTTTTAAGGCTGGAAAAGACTCCTAAGATCATCCAGTCCAACTATTAACCTACCGCCACCAAGTCTACCCTTAGACCATGTCCTCAAGCACCGCATCTCCCCGTCTTTTAAACACCTCAAGAGATGGGGACTCAACCACCTCCCTGGGCAGCCTGTTCCAATGCATGATGACTCTCTCAGTAAAGAAGTTCTTCCTAATATCCAACCTAAATTTTCCCTGGCGCAACTTGAGGCCATTACCTCGAGTTCTGTCACTTGTTACTGGGGAGAAGAGACCAACCCCCACCTCACTGCAACCTCCTTTCACGTAGTTGTAGAGAGCAATAAGGTCTCCCCTCAGTCTCCTCTTCTCCAAACTAAACACCTCCAGCTCCCTCAGCCGCTCCTTGTAGGGCCTGTTCTCCAGACCCTTCACCAGTGAATGAAACAAGAAGATATCCAGTTCACCCAGAGGTGACCCAAATTACAGATGGTATTACTTAATTATGCTGGATGGAGTGATTAGTATTTCTTCTTAAGCCTAGTGGTGAGCAGTAACCTACTGAGAACATGCCCAGTGTGACCAGTCCTATTTGCTCTCTTCCAAGTAGGAAGCAAGACGATGCTTTACATCCTAAGTTAGCCACATACACTGAAACAGTAAATTGCCTGTAAAAGGCAAACAATGATTCTTTTCAAAGACAGAATATATATTTTCATCAGCACAGAAATCTGATAAAGCTAACAGGAGCATCATCTGAATTATTCAGAATTTACTACTCTGGAAACCAGAAAGAACAGCCAAGGAAAAAGATGTCAATGACATCCCTCCCTGCTGTTCACAACATCAGTCATTGGTAGAAACCTGGCACACAACTTCTGAAGCAGGGTTTTTTTGTTTGTTTGTTTGTTTTTGTAGAGTTTTGGGGTTTTTTGGTGAAGGAATATAAAAATACTTTTACCTCAGTGTTGCTTAAAGTTCTGGTTATGATTCAAGGATCTCAAAGTATTGAGAATAATTGCAACATTGTGTGCTGCCAGCATCTGCAGTACAAAACTCTTCGTGTTTTTCTCACACTTTATTTGAAAAAAGAACATTTTGCACCTCAATAGATAGTTGTGGTTTTGGATCATAAAGTACTAAGGGTTTTGATCTGTTCTGATTCCTACCCTAGTGTCTCATTTTTCTCATGGCTTAGAACAAAATATTAATGTGACTCATCTGTCATAAGTAATTTTCATATCCTCTACCCTCTGCTTTGGTGTGTGACTAGAGGAACACTGTAGTTTTGTAAAAGTATTTGTGTATTTTGTAGTAAGGGAGGATGAGAATCATAGGTACTTTAAGCAAAAAAAGAACAATGTCAAGAAAAAAAAGCTAATTATAAATGAAAGAAATTTATGTACATTATAATTAAATTACTAAATACTTTAAAGCACGCTATTTTTATTTACTATTTCTTAGCTTTAAATATCACAGCTGTTATCCCTGGAACACTAGCAAAGGAAATAGTAAATGAGGAAAAAAAATGAATAGTTTATGGACTGGCTTGTCCAAAGCGAGTCCCAAATTTGGTACTGAAACATTTACATGGACATTAATTATGCTTGGAAAGCTGGGATTTGAAATTGCAAATGTCAGTTCCAGGATGTCAATGTTTTCTGGTACATTTTAGGAAATCCTACACAGCATGCAACTTTCACAAGAGGTAATTATGAGTACAGATGCCTATGACTTTTCTCCAGACCAGCCTTCCATTCCACAGTAGTTCTCTCACAAAAACTGAAAAAAATCACTAGAAAAGAGCACAATGAGTAAAGCCTTGATTTTGTTACAGAGGCATTTGCAGCAATTTACCACATTCCTCTCTTCTCCCTCAAACACCAGATTGAAATATTTTACTAAGCAGATCCAGTTCAATGCAAACCTCATGCAACAAAAGTAATTTGCATTTGGGCTAAATACTGAATCAGTGGGACTTAAGTATATGCTTAAAATAGAAGTTGTATTTATGCAACTACTTAAATTAACCAGGGGTCATGTTGTTTCTGTGTAAAGACAGAGCATACAGTGATGTTCAGCCTTTCTGCTTTTGCATTTCTGCCCCTCAAATGCAAATACAAAGTGGTGTTTTCCACACCCAGTAAATACCTGCAGTCAGGTTTTGCTATATATGAAGACGTAGTACACAGAAACAAATCCTTCCCTCTCCTTTCAGCTACAGCTCTGCACTAAGTGATTCTTAAAAGCAGAGTGATGAAATTAAACTCTACTGATCTGAAAATCTAATGCTTAAGTCTCCTCTTAGGAATGCTGTCATTCTCCTCTCTTCCACATTCCCTCCATCCCTTGCTTCTCTAGGGAGCCTTCTTCAGCCTTAATTTCCCCATAGCAAAAAAGTGCCAATGCTTCACATTCACCAATATTAGAGCTTTAGACTTGGAACTTCTTCAAACAGTCCTATGTATATACAGGACATATATATGATCATGATATATATGTATAGAGGATCATGAGACAGACAGACATCAGGATCTCCACTTGACTGATTAGCACAGAGGAGACTGGGATTGTATCGGTAGGAAATCTTCTCTGAGATTATTTTTTGGGTAAAAAGAAGATATTGCATTATTACAATTTTTTGATTCTGAAAGTACTTCAGTGGAAAAATGCACATGAAGTGATCCACCTGAGAACATGAATAAAAATTATATTAGCTGAGTTTTAAAGATAGCAACATCTCAAAGTGACCAGAAGTTTCCCTCAGAAGAGTCAGTGGGAGCCTCTTGAGCGATTTCCTTGAACCAGACTTTGGCTTTTTATTAGTTACACTGTGCAGCAAAACCAAACTCTCAGCACTGGCCAAGGGCATCCTTGGAGCAGGCAAGGCAGGCAGCGGTAGAGGTGGCATTCTGGGATGGAGAAAGGCATGTGAGAGGGAAAAGCGGGCACTACCACTGATATCGGGGGAAGGGGGGTTCTGCTTTTTCAACACAGAAGGGACTGTATGTGGGGAGGCTGTGAGGGACCAGGGCACTTTTTCTGCTCCTACAGTCATCTCTTCCCCTCAGGATCACTTCTTTTCCTTCCCTCCCCTCCTCCCCAGAGGCAGGGCACCAAGAGACCTTCCCTTCACCTCCACTGTCTCCACCATCACCAACTACACATTTTTCTGTACCTTCCTGATTGTCAAGGAGGGGCTTGGAAGGATAGGAGCTAGGACAGGACCAGGGCAGAAAGCCAGAGAAATGCTGCTGCTGCAGGAGGTAGAAAGGGCAGATGTGACTGCTGCTGCCGTCCTGGGGCTTTCTGGTACACGCTGGCACTCCTTTACCCTCTCTCTAATCCCACAAAGGCAGTAACAGCAGCATGGATGGTGCAAACAGGAGGCAGGAACGAGCTTGGCTGAAAACCCTAATCCCTCTTTCCTCAAGCACAGGCAAAAAAACTTGCCACCCCTTCGGTATGGCAGCTCTCCTTTTTGCTAGCTATTCAAAGCTACTTCTGACCTTCTGAGTACCCTTCATTCACCCAAGAAACTGAGCCAAAGCCCCAAACCTGAACACCTGGAGACTGCAGAGAAATTTGTCTCCAGAGCTGAACTGTGGAGCCCAGACCCGTCCCTAGAAGTGATGAATGGGTGTAGATGTGTTCTGAATTATTGACTCATTGTTTGAAGGAGAAGGCCTGTTTGGCAGGATAAACAATAAAAAGCTGCTCTTCATAAAACTAGGAAGCAAATGTCAACAAGGTTGTGCATAATGCATTGACAATGTCTACTCTCCAGGATTTAGAGGCCTCTCAGGAGAGGTGCCAAATGCACATTTCTTCATACAACTCTGATTAATTGGATAAAACCAATTGCAAATAATCCACAGTGCTATACAAATAATCCACTGGGTAAGGGCAGTACCTCCTGTCTGTCTCCCTGGTGGTAGTGAATCTGCTAAACTGTGCCACAAACTGAACAGGGGTTCGCTTGACTCGGAAGGAGTCAAGAGAAAATCACCATGGACTATTTACCAAAGCAAGAGCAGGCTGAGGGCTAGCACTAGATCTGGTATTTCCAGAGAACTGAGCTGTCAATCATTACAGAGAATTTTTTTTTTTAAATAAATTGGACACCAGAGGCCAGAAAGCTTTGTCATCACTAACCTAATCCCTAATGTAAACCAAAGGGCCTGGAAAGCAGACAGTTACTTTCTACAAGGGTTCTGGGCTTTGTGAGGAAGGCACCCATCATGTGGCAGCTCTCAGAGCCCTGGCTGACGCTGAGCGGGCAGCTGGAGCCACCTGAAATGGAGAAACAGATTCAAATCAGTGACCTCATGAGCTGGTTGGCAACAAAGCAATCTGGAGGTGCCTGGGCTGATAGTTTGAGATCTCCTTTCTGGCAGAAAAAAACACCACTGTCTATAAGATTCAAGTGTCTTTTCCAAAAACGTACTGTTTTGACCAAAACTTAATCAGTTCTTTTGTTCAGATTTGAAGGAGAGAGACCTTACAATAGCCCAGGGGCAGGATACTGACGAAACAGGGGTAGCAGGCACACTTCAAATAGGCTGAAACAAATCTGAGGTAAAACAGTCAAGCACAGGATTTCCTTGTGTACTCATTCTTGGCTCTTCTCCCTCTAAAAACCCTTCTTTCCTCTATTGCTAGCATAGTCTGGTGGCAGCCAGGCCACAGCTCACTGGGACCCACTGGGTCCTGGGGTACACAGCACTGCTGAAGCTCAGCTGTGTAGAGGTTGAGAGTCCCTTCTCTTGGGTTTTCATCTAGCCCTGGCTGATGAAATGCTTAAAGTAAAGGCAGAGCTATCTTCAGGTGCGTGGGGCTCTCTGGCATTACTCTGACTGCTGGGGAAACAGTGTCTCTGAAGAGTAAAAACACAGGCAAGGAAGATCTTAGGCCAAATCAGAGCATGAGGAGCATCACAGAGCTGTGTTTTTAGTAGTGTGTGGGACAGACTCTGAGCAGCAAAAGGAGCACGTTGTCAGCAGCTGAGGGCAAGGCTGGGCAGACAAATGCTGAGTCCCCCTGCCTCTTATCCAGCAAAGCACTTGAGTATGTCCAGCTGGAGCCCAGGTCTCCAGTATTCCCTACCCAGGACCCAGCTGAACCCTAAATATCTCAATAGCAGCTGAGCACCTCAAACCACAGGGACTCTTCCCAGTTATGTCAGTAGGATTTGAGTCAGGTGAAGCTAATATGACTTGGTAACAGCTGCATGAGAGTGACTAGCCTATAAAACAGCTAAGCATACTTTATATTTATTTATGTAGGACATTAGCATTGCCTGGGGCCTCACGTTATGAGTGCAGTCACACATAGGACTTTGTAGGGCAGTTCTGAGAATATCATGTCAATCCAAGCCTCTTGGGGACTAATGGCTTTATGTTGCACACTGCATGGAAGGGTTGGTATTTACATCTTCATGGGGGCAACACATGTAGAGAAAGATGAGATCATGTAAAAGTTTTTCATCTGTCCTTCAAACCGATAATTTTCTACCTAGTAATGTGAAAAAGCTGTGCAGTGCTGCTGCAGAAGGGTGGGAACAAGGCTCAAGGCATTTTTCTTGAAATCCAAGCCCATACTTTGATTTACAGCAAAATTATCACAGGATTGCCAACAAAAATACCAATAATTAGGATTTTTAGTCCATGTTCAAACTGCTACATCAGTTTTCACAAGCACTGAGTAACTGAAAAGGCTACTCAAAGTGAGTGAGTTGCCAGGTTTTTGTACCTCTGAACAGTAGACCTCAAATAAGAAGCCTGAATATGGCGTTAAAAGACTACTTTAAACCACTGTACTTGAAAATCTTGGCCAATAGTCCTTAATGGTTCTGAAGAAAAAAAGGATAGTATGCTCATATATTTCTTATAAGCTCTCTTTTCCCCCCAGGGACCAGTTTAAAACCAACAATACAACAACGGGCCTAACACAACCAGGAAAACTAGTCCTCTTAAAGTGACAAGCAAACAGCCTGTCCTTCTTCTGCCCTTTCCCAAGATCTCAATGTAAGTATATACAACTTTGAAATCCTAAATGAGTTGTACATAATGACAAAAACATGGAGCACAAAGCCTTAAAAATGAAGTTGTCTTAAAGCTAGCTCCTACATAGGATTTGCTCAGTTACTCGGGTGTTTGCTATACACCAAAGCTTTTGCATTTCACATAGAAAAATGTGATGTGTAAATTTTTGTGATCTTCCTCTGCAGTAATATTTTCCTACATAGCTAAAGATATCTACCTTTTCAGTCATTCATAGGTCTTTAACAGGAGAAAACATGCATGTAATTTTGGCATTTCATCTTTGTTTAAAGAATCTTCTATTAAATTTAATTTTATGGTCAGGAAGGAGTAATGACAGGATTCATTAAAAAAGAAATGTCAAAAACGCATTATATCCTGGGAATAGAGTTCTCCATGCTATTGATGTGCCTTTGATATAAAAAAATGCATATGTACACGTGTCAGCTTCCATATGTATGCATACATAAATCTAAACAGCAGAAACACTCATTGGGAAATCCATGTTTAATACAATGTTTATAGTTTAGCTCAATAACGGGAAGAATATGTTAAACATCATTCTGAGCCTTAATGGAAAAGTTTCTGACAACTAGACATTAGCTCATAGTATCCACAGTCATCTTATGGCTATGACTATTGTTTGTTATCAAGTGTGACTTTTGGAAGAAAAAATGTATTATTGCTTAACAAGTTGCACTGCAGTAGGGTCTCATGCTCTGTTTTAGTTAGTAGATAGCTAATTAAAAGAATCCACATGTTAAAAATGAATCACGTACATTCCACAGACTTTCTGAATGTCTTTTAAGGAGGATGAGTGCCGCATTCAATCATGTTTCTCTCTTGTGGAGAAATCCTACACAATTCGTCTGAAATGAAACCAGAAAGAGTCACATAAACATGACTCTACAAACACTTGGCTCTAGAGAATCAGCCCTGGCAAAGACCTGGCTCTGTGAACCCACTGAACTTCTCCAGGCACCGGGGCGGGCTGGCGCAGTGCCAGGGTATTAGGATCTCTGGCAGTGTCCACCGCTGGAGCTGTCCCTGGTAACCGTTTCACCCGGTAACGGCTGCTGTGGCCTGCCCTACCTCGAGTGCTAGAACATTATAGCAAGGGAAAAAAAGAAATAGCACAGCCCAAGGCTCCATCCCACAAAATATTAATAGAGAATAAAACACTTTCCAGCTACTATTTACATTCTCCCAGAGCATCCATAAGAAATGTTTAGAGCCCAATCCATCTAGCAATAAAACATCTGTGCAAGAACGGCACTGGACTTTGATAACTCAGCTGCAAAGCTTCTGTAGCAGTTCATGAAAACACTATAGAAGAACACTGCTTTTCTATTATCAATCTCTTCAATAAAGATCTTCTGGCATTATGGAATACTATAGATATTTTTTTTACGAGTTCAGTATTTTAGATTCCTTTACCTACAGGTAAAGTGTGAAATAGTACTGTGAGCTGTTAAATGTACTGACTAGACAGAACAAAGCAGCAGCGGAGCTAAGCATTACAAATTAGCACTTGCTACTTTCCATGCGTGGCAAAATTGCTTGGAGAAAAACAAACACCCTCAGCAATTCACAGATATCAAGGAACAGACTTAAGGGTAAAGGAGAAAAAAAAAAGCCATTAAAAGGGTTGAAAGTTCTGGAAAATATTATTATTTCCTCCTTTTTATTTTAATCTATTCCAGTGAATAGAGAAGAATTTCAGCAAAACATTCAGATCTGGATAGAAATATCTCTCAAATTAAAAGGAAACAAAGCCCTTTATCTGTAGCAGAAAATTTTCAGACTTGAGCATCAACTGGCAGATAGACTTGAAAGGCATTTGGGTCCAATAGAAGTCCTGAGCTGCTACCAAAACCAACAGTCTAATTGTCTCAGCTGAAACTGGGGCTTAGCTTTTGGGTTTCCTGTAACTAAATCTTGCCACAAACAGCTCTGCTAAGTTTTTCCTCTAATAAAATAAAATACATCAAAATTAAGATAAATACAGGAGACAATGAAGATGAGTATGTAGTTCCTAACATAAGGCAGGGAGCAGATGTTAGAGAAAACTCGTGAAGATATCAAAACAGTCCTTGTCAGTTCTAAATGGTTGATATGACAGTTCTTTAAAAATAAACAATCAAACATCTGAAAGCAATTGCTAGACTAAGGGATTTAAGTTTATTTTATTTAAGCAATAAGGTATTTTAAAAATGTACTCAATGTCTAGCTTGCTTCAAAAGGCTTTGGTTTTCTCCACAGTGTCATGGTAGTCACTACCCACCCAAATGTGGTATTTTAATAATATTTTTAAATTGGAAAATGACAACTGAAAGGAAGAAAGCACAACCATTCAGAGAGGTTACCAGAATACAGAGTTTCACTCCAGACACTTTCTAATCTGATCAGGAAGCAGAATTTAACTAAAAAAAAAAAAGTATTGTGCTGAATTCAGAGACACTGAGTCAGGTGATGAAGTTATACAATTTTATGTGGGTTTACTGAGGTTATATGTCAAAATCAAAGGAAACCTTAGTTTCAGTTTCTATAGTCCAATATCTTTGTCTCTTTTTCCTGCTGAACTGTGTTTTTTGCCTCTCAAGTATATAAACTTGCTGATTATAACCATCTTCTCTGTCCTCAGTTTCCTTCTCATTTTCTTGAGCTTTATGCGCCCCCATTCAGTCCCTGTTTATCTGATAATAAGGATTAGTTTACCAGTCTGCATTTTCTTTGTCTGACTCGGGGAGCAGGAAGTCCTGGATGATTTTTTAGTGGAACTTAAACCTTAAATTACTCATGTGTTTATGGAAATGTTCCCTTACATTTCCAGGACCGCTGCTTTTAAACAGGAGTCAGTTGCTGGACTCCTTTAGTCACTCATGAAAACCTAGCTTCACATTCCTCTCAGCAGCTCTGGATGGGAGGAAATTAAAGAGGAATTACAAAAGAAAAATCCTTTCCAAACATAGCAGTGTTATTCAATAGCTTAGAAATTTACTTCTCTTTTCCTGTTGGTGAATGTGGTTTCTTTAGCTAATCCAAGCATTATTGTGAATAAACCCAGTGGTTGCTTTGTCTGTGTTTTCAAGAAGGGGGCTTGTTTAGGGCTTTAGTAGCGATAATTAACATGTACAGCTCTAGTACAGTAGACAGAAAAACAAGAACCTGCCTGTACAAATCATTAGAATTGAGGATATTCCATGGATACCTCCCACTTGCTGCTAGCAACCATGATGACAGGTTTACGATCCCAGGCTGTGCAGAGCAGAGACCTGAAGGACCTGCTGCTTGTTAAATTCTCTGCTTCTCTACTCCCCTGCCCCCCAAGCAACCACACATGTGCACACATGTACACACTTACTTCTGGTCTTTGGCAACGAGTTCACTGCTAGTACTTTGGCGATGCGCAGTGATTGCCCCTTTGCAAGGCGAGGGAGAGTAGCTAACTCAAGGCTTCTCACACTGAAAAGAGTCTTCAAGTCAGTAGGCAACAGATTTTTATACTGGTAACAGGAAGTTCATGGAAGACTAGAGCAATGCACCTGTCTGATTCGGGAAACAGTTGTACCAAACTGTCTTTTTATGGGTTTTGCATTAAGAATAGATGCACCTGTTTACATGCTGAAGCACGTGGTTCATTAACACATAGCTCATTAACAATATACAGGACATATAGCTGCATTCATCACTTCTTGCAAATGACTTCCACCCACTTTCCATAGCTTCCACATTCAGGTATAAGTAGCACTAAGTGAACAGTTTTCTTTGAAAAGTCTTATTGACATAACAATTCCTTGTGAAGTCACTGAGCTGCTTTTGGAAACAACAGTAATTTTCTATGCAGGAGTCTCTCGGGAAATGCCACATTCTAAGACATTTTTCTACACTTTGAAGACCTCAGCCACAGAACTCTATAAATACCTTTGTCTTGTAAAGTTCAGGGAATGCTACCACAGAATGAAATCAAATTTGAAATACAGTCAGAAGAATTACCCAGCTAATAATGACAGTCCAGCTAAAATATTTGTTACGTAATTCAACCTTCTATTTTGTTTCAAAGGAGTTCAACACATTTCTTGGGTTTATTTAAGTAACAGGTCACTGATATCCTTCTCAATTGCAAAAGCTACACAAATACTGTCAAACATTACAGTTCACAGTAGTCTTGCATAGGAACAATTTCACAGAATCACAGAACAGCTAAGGTTGGAAGGCAATTCTGGAGGGCTACTCCCTGTTCAAGCAGGGGCATCTTTGACCAGTTGTCAAGGACTGTGTCCAAATGACATCTGAATTATCCACAAGGATGCAGACCCCCACAGCCTCCCTGGGCAACCCGTGCCATTGCTCAGTCACCCTCACTTGTCTACTCACTCTCACAATTTCTGCTTCATACACCTGAAATTTCCCCTGTACTTGTTCACTGCAGCAGCTTAGCTTATGTTTTACAAGTGGTGTATGAATGTTGGTGCATGATGCTGAAATTAGGGATATCTTAGTTGAGACGCTGACACAGTAGTTTACTGAGTGCATTTTTTCAGACCGCTTACTCTGCAGTCACCTGTGTATTCCTGGTGTAAGTGGGAGATAGTGTAAATAGCTTCATATGGCACTGACATGCAACAAGGGAATATGAGCTATACCAGCTAATGGCAAAGCTAAGGCTTTCTATAGAATACCCACTTCATGTGCTATCAGAATACTTCAGTCTACTCTGCTTGCGTTACAGCTATTTTTAAGCAATCCACAACATGGAGACTTAGTATTTTGAACCCGCGAAAGGTCTCAATGTGCTCAGGTTCCCCCTTCTGTGCAGTATTTGTAAAGTGGTCCCTTAATACATGATAAACTGCAAAGACAAAGGAAAGGCATCAGCAAGGAGACTGTGCTGACAGTGTAAATAGAAATTTGAGTTTAGCAGACAAAGTTCACAGTTTGCAGTGAGAGGTCATAAGGATTTCAGGCATTTTTGGTATTTTGTCTCTGCTGTCTGCACAGTATCAAACAAATAAAAAAACCCTCTGATAGACAGCTTCCAATTCTGTAAACTTGGCATCCCTGCTCAGCCTGAAGGAACACGGGAAGCTCTGTGTTTGGCATTCTGCAATTATTTGAGGACACGCCATCCTAACAAAGCTTTAACACTTACTTAGCCCCAGCTTCCCCGGTATTTTTTCATGTGACAATTTATAAGCTAAAAGTCTTACCCAGATTCAGTTAGGCCAAGTGGTCAAGTTAGTTGTGCCAAGTGGCCAAGTTGAGCCAGCTAGGCCAAGTTTCCTTGCTGAAATGCAGTACCAAATTCAGCATAAAGAGTCCTAAAATGTTAGCTCTTAATGGTTATGTTTCTCTTTTCCCAACTAATATACAGATATATTAAAATATGAAATGCTTTTTATAAGAAATTCCTACAGCTTGTAGTTGAACCAAAAGACACTTGGAGGAGTCTGATTTTTTTTAATTTTTATTATAATTTTTGCCTGCAATGACTTCACTCCCTCGTCTGGATATTATTATAACTTCTCCTTTAGGAAAGGTTTAAGTCTGGCCTATGAAACACTCACAATGACATTTTTATTTCCTGGACTGAACTGCATTTAAACCAAGTGGAGACTTTTCCTGGAGGGATATAACCTCATAGATCCAAAGAAGTGTTTTATTACCTATGTACCAAAGAAACCACTGCTTCCAATATTCAGGCCCATAATGCTGAAGCAACAATTGAGTAACAAACCTTCTGCATTAATCTTATCCTTGGGTCCATCACTCCTGGCCTTGGAATAATCAGAGGTATTTTATGAGTGAAAATGGGATTAAACAGTAAAAAAAAAAAGGTGAGACAGGCATTGGCTAAATTTTATGCAGCAAAGTGTATTTCTTTTAATCTTCCAGATGAGCTTTTTTTTTTTTCCCTGTGTCCTATCTTTGCAACCCCTGGTGTATCTCAGCATGACCATATACTAGGAGCTTGCTGCACACTGAGTGACAAACATTCAAGCCCGTATTGTGCCTATGGGTGCTAAGAGGTGCCTGGCAGGGTTTTCCCTGTAACTCCCACCATAACATTTAACCTTCGATGCTTGGATACTTTGCACACCTTGTCCTTGAAGCTCAAACAGAATACTTGTTCCAGCTACTGTGCAACATACTCCTTCACACCCTTCTTGAGACAGATATTTTGATATCTTGAAGTACAATATACATTCTGGTTTTGGGGCCCTTCATTAAATTTTCCTTATTGCACCTGAAGCCTAATGTCCATTCTATCTGGCTTAAACGTATAGTAGTTACATGAAAAAGTAGTTGTGAAGTGCTTAAAGATAAAAAAGTCTCTCCAGACAATCCTCCTTTAACTTCCTTCTCCTTTTAATTTCCTCACCCTCCTCACTTTTTAACCTAAATACCAGTGATTTTGCTCTGAGGTTTAGTAGAGCTGAGTGGAGCAGAATAGACACTACTTTCTCCAACCATGGCCGAGTGCGGAATACAAACACCATTTCACACACAATTAAACCCAGCCTGAAACTAATATGATCCCTAAATGAGAGATACAGGCAGGACTATGAGGAAAAGTATTTGTCAACACGCAGCTTACACCGCACTCACCCTAGCCAACGGCAGGGATACACAGCTTGTAGTAAGCCGTCCGTGGGTGATGAGGAGAAGAGAGGACCTCTTCGTCCGGAGACAGGTGTGAGCACTGGCTCCTGAGATTTTACTAGAGAAAAAAAACCTGCACCACCGCCGTGCCCCTGCCGCCCCAGGAGGGCGGGAGGCCGGATTCCCCTCACTCGGCCTTCGCTGCCAGGCGGGACGCGGGCGCCAGGCCTCCGACTGCGCTGGAGCGGGTGCCTCACGCCACCTACGGGCGGCTTCGGCAGCGCGCCGAGCCCGGCCTGGCCCTGGGTAGCGCGGAACTGCCCCGCGGGAACACCACTCTGGTGCTAAAGGGAAAAACCGCTGCCTTAGGAATACCGCTATTTCCTTCCACAACCGTGCAGGCACCAGCCTTCTGCTGCCCGCAGAGGCTCGTGTCAATCCCCCATTCGGCCCTTTTTTTACTCATTAGCACTGTCCGGTCGTTAGGCCATTACAGGCGAGCTCCAAAGGCAGGGCACAGCCCAAGCAGCTCAGCTGGAATGTGGGGACTGGAGAGAGTGGCAGATGCCCTTTCCCCAACATCAGCAAAGTGCACCAGGGCTAACCCCTTTAAGAGTGGGCCCAGCCTGGCCTGCTCTGCCACCCTCTGAGAGGGTGGAGGAACCAGCAACTGTAGGGATGAAGGACTGTGGCATCCCAGCCCCACACAGCTGGAGCACTGGCAACTGCCAGTGCCAGAAGTCCAGCGCACACGAAAGAATGAGGCCTCTCCATGCATTTTACCCAAATCATGACCTGTGTAGTTTTCTTTCTTCCTTCAGTAAAATTGGGCTGCTTGTAGCAGGATAAAGCTTTATGTGATTAAAACTGAAGTTAAAACAATGACTACAGGCCTTATTATGCTCTTTTCGATGATCCACTTCAGGCTCGTGTGATTTTCAGTCAGTGCCACTTCACCATTTTCAGCTCCTTCTCCCCAAGATTGCTCTAAATTACACTACTCAGAGATGGGTATCAGAGCCTAAAACTTTTCTGTCCCATTGTGTATGGTTGTTGTAAAGTTTCCTTATAATAATATCTATTTCTTTGTATAGATTTTTAGTTTGGTTTTGTATTGAGTGAAGCACACATTTTTCTAGAACTGAAGTGTACCTGGAAAAGAGCCTGAAAAAGGTTGCTCTGGTAGTATTAAAACCAGAGTGAATAGATACATTACAGAGGCAAGCTAAATTCAGGTGGCTCCAAAACATGCCAAAATAGTGATCTAATCCAGGATAAAAGATAACACCAAGACAATCTCCTAATGGCATAATAGAGTGCAAAGGCAAATGTTCTTGAAAGCTGTTGTAATTAAAACCATAGGGAAGATGCTTGAGGGAGTGTTAAAACAGAGTTAAAGAATTGCATTTACTCAGACCAAGCAATGAATTCAGAAGCTGCAACAGCATGCAGAATTTAAGTAACACAATGAGGGTTTAACCTGGGGATAGTACCCACAGTTTCATTTTAACTGCAACCATAGTCCTAATTTGGATGGATTAACAATAACTCACATGAATAATTGCTTTAGAGGCTAAAATACATACACAAAAGCAAGTCCGAGAGAACAGAGTTGGCAAAATATAGCACCTAGCATGGAAAAACCAGTAGCTCTGGTCGTGGGGTCCCCAGAGAGAAATCTGATATTGCTTAAGGAAACTATGGAGGATGTCCTGTTTTATTCTCTTTTTTTTTTGCCTCCACTATATGGTTTATCTTGAGTGCTCACCCTCTTGACAAATATATTTTCAGGAGTCTATTCTTTTGGGTCTTGTAGCCCTGAAGAGAACCTTAATGTGCCTGCTCATCAAGACTGACTTGCAGACGCTGTGTGGCTTTATTTATAGTTAGAGGTTCACAGAGACCTATAAACAGTCCAGTGCAGGGACTGGAGACTGAGGAATAAAGTGCACAAAGAGCTTACTGCCACCAAAAGTTTCTTATCTCCGTAAATTAGCGTGTTAGACATTAGCAAACAAAAAAAAAAAAAGACTTAGCATAGTCCTCATTAAAATACTCAACATACTTCTTAGAGCATGACTTGGAGCTAAGCAAAGAGTTTCAGACCCATTTTGTAATTGAGGAACTGAAGGAGATTGGCAAAGCATGGCAATGCCCATACAGCAGTCCCAGAAGAACCTCCAATGTTTTGCAGAGGTATCAAAGATTTAACTATTAACCAAGTTGCATGATCTTGATGCTCACCACACATTGGCTTGCCAAGCTATTTCTGACCTGCACTGCAGACCCCAACTGGATTCCCATATTCCAGGTGTCCTCCATGAAATGTGTGAGCTTGGGGACCTTAAGACACTACGAGAAACCCCACTGCCTATTGGTTTGCTTCTCTTCATCACTCCTTTTCTTCTCCAATACAAGCTGTAATGCTCAAGGTTGAAGAGCCTTGTGAGCAGGAGTTAGAACATGACAAAAAACAGGAGCCAGGGAGTGAGAGCGAGCAATATATACAGGTGCAGAAAGGGATTTGGGGCTGGTGGATCTGACCTGCCTTTTCCATAGGAACAAAGAAACCATGGTGCTGTTCAGTAATTTGTCCAAGGTCATAGAGATAGTTTTGAACAACTTTTACCACGTGCTTGAAAATCTCTAGGTCTTTTAAAATTTAAAAGCCTGCTGGCTGAGTGATGATGTACAGGTGTACTGGCTCAGGACTCACATCCAGAATCCTGCCACCCCCTACTCAAGTCTTGTGACATGAGTAAGCAGGCAGGATTGAAGTCCACCATAGAAGTTTTTCTCAGAGCCAGGAGCTAATCCATTATTTAACTCAGCAATACCAGGGAGTTTATACTCTGTCTTTGGTCTTTTTCAGAGCATCTCTATTAGCATCTCTAAGTCTATCATTAGGAATTCATCAGGGAAAAGTATAAGCCAGATACTCCCTTAGTTCTCTTGAGGCAGTGTGTCCTCATATGAGGCAGGAACAGTATTTCACAATTACTGTCTTCTAACCCCCTTCCCTCCAGCACTGTAGAAAAGAATATCTTATGAGAGCAGTTAACATGTGTCTGTTTGTCCACTCTGATTCGGAGCATCAGCCCCACATTCAGAGATTGCAACTGCAGGAGACTGCAGTTTCTGCAGTAAGAACTGTTGGCTTTTCTGGATCTGTACACTGCCACCTCAGCTCATTTCTAACATGCATGCTTGGGCACCACACAGCTGAGCAAGGCCTTAGATGTGATTTCTTAAATGTGGTAACCTTTAAATTTTTCTTGAGAATCATTTATACTATAATTGCAAGGGAAAAAAGGGCATCACAGCATTTCTTTACAAAACAATTCCATTTAGGATTATTAGTTTTAGTCAGTGAGGCATCATCACCAAGAGTGAACAAGACCGAACAATGAGTAAGTCTGAAGTGTCTTTGTAATGAGTTTAACACATTTGGAAGCGCTGGGTCCTCACATGCTTTTTTTTTTAAACCAATTTTCTGTGGTTGGACACAGATCAAACATAATAGTGTGCATAGCCAGCGCACAATATACGTGATCACTTCAGTGAAATTATAAAGAAGGCTAGCATCTAACTTGTCCATGTCATGTTATTTGGCAAAACTAATGATACAGTTAAATGGGTTCAACTATCCAAAGCATATGCATCTGCTTAATTTTATACTTTTTTTCCCCCCATTTACAAAATAATTCTTTTGTTAAAGAATAAAATTCAATGAGCTTCATATGTACTGGTAGAGTGCTGCAACTCGGTTATTTCTTCATCACAATGGCAAGAGAAACTCCAGCACACAAATAACCTAAAAGATTTATAGACCTGATTGCAGCGCTGACACTTGGCCTACAGAGCTCCCAAGCAGGCCAAGGAGAAGTAGTCTTTCCCACAGGTATGAAACAGGTTGTCTGACAGCATCAGCTAAGCCACAGTAAAGGATACAAGCAGAGCATTTACAGCCCTCATTCCAGCTAAACTAAAGAAATCTTAGAAGTACAATATGTTGATTTCATGAGTGTTTAAAGCAAACTTCTGCAGGAAATGGGATCCACATGCATGTTTTCTTGGGAGTTCCTTGTAAAACAATAGCCAAGTCTGAACATAAGTATGTATTTTAAATTTAATAGATTGAGGGAAGAACATGTAAAGTAAACCATTCTCCTACTGCCTGTAGGACTACACAGCAACAGAGACATCCAAAGTCTGCTTTTGTTTAATTAAATGGGATCTTTGGTGACAGTTTAAAAATATTTAGAAAGGTACCAGTTATATGAAACAATGTCTGTTCTCATGACATCTCCAGACCAATTTTCAGGAATAATTCAGTTTTGAATAGATTAAAAGAATAAGAAAAACATTTCCTTCAAAAAATTGAAGGAAAGCAACTCTCCAATCTATCTTTCAAATCCTCCATCTTTAGACATTTTCCTTTTACCTCAGAGAGGCTAGGCAAGTAAAGCTGTTCATCTGTGACATCTCATTAAATGTCATCATTAGCAAGGTAGGATGCAGTAAAAGGGACTCAATAACAATCACTTCTCACCACTTCATACCAGATACATTGCCCCACTGTGATCATTTCCACAGCAGCAAAATACCAAAACTGAGCACATGGAAAAGTTAGGACCCTGTGACACTGGCTATTCTGTTTAGAAATAGGAATTACTTCCAGTGCAAAGTGCTATTGTAACAGGGATCAGAAACTTGGCCAGTAGTGGATACCTGTTTACTTAGCTACACAATAGTATCACAGGGTTTGGGTATTTTAGAAGCTAATACAAACCAGATTGATTCTAATTTTACTGCCCGAAAATAGGAATTTCATAGATCTGAACTGACATTTGTTCCTTGCCAAAATATTTTGCACTGGCACTTACTGTTGGAAAGACCAGCCTTTCCTACTGCCAAGATCTGAATAAGACTCAGCCAAATTCTTCAGTTCTTAATTGAGCAAAATTCTCACTGTAGTTTTACTTGATTAAGAAAAATAGGCCATAGTCTACTGCATGGATAAATGTCTGGGTATGCACAGGTTGAGATCCTTTTAAAAATATTTAACAACTAGCAAACTTTATATAGGTTATGGTTCTCATTAAAAATAAATGGGGTATCTGTATGTCAAACTGTCTGCACAAGTGACCTGCTCTCTGACTGCTGAATTTTACAAGCTTCTAATGTTGCTAATTGTCACATGGAAGTAATTAATTCACTGGAGAAAAATCTGATCTAGGTCATGTAGGGTTTTTCTTTACAACTGTAGAGGTCTGAAACACTGGGAAAAAATAGAATTATTTTTTTTTACTTTAAAAAAATAGGTATTTACCAACGTAATTGACACACAGGAGTGGATAGTTCTCAAAGTTACACTCACTACCACATATAGTTTTTTGTCATATCTCTTCAAATGTCTGCAATTTCTCTGTGTCACAGATTCCCCCAAAACAAATTACTAGACCTTCACAGTCAGGAGGATTCATAAAATATTAAACTTGTACAGTCATTTTCAGCCTGAGGCAGACAAGGGAAAACTAGCCAGGAAATTCTGATGACAATATTGTGTTAATAAGTTTGCATTTCCAAATGAAAAATACCTTGGTTTGTCTTCTCTACCATAGTGGTCACTACTACATTACTATACTGCCACATCACTGGTGTGTGTTCACAGCACCCTGACTGCTGCCAGTGGGGGAAGCACAAATCTCCCCTTTCCCTGGATGATTTGCCACAGCTCAGTCCTTTGAAGGCAAATTCATTTCAAGTGTGAGAAGTTAACGAAGATGAGGACTTCACTCAAAATCAAAGATGTAATGGCACCAAATTGATACTACAATATCAAGAAAAGCAAATAACTTTCAACTGACCACTGCTAAAAGCCTCTGCATCACTTAGAGAATAAATGAAAATACAAAAGTGGATAAACAGAGAACTATTAGTCGTAAAGAGAGATAAAATAGGAAGAAATTCAGGAAGGCAAAGGGTATGGGTAGAATTTCACAGCAGTTATCAAAAGTGATTTATAAAATTTGTATGCACATTAGGTGATAATCCAGTCTAGAGCTTAAATAAGAAAAAGAAACAAAACTGCTAAAAATGAAAGGTACTAAGGGCTCTTTTTCTTTCTAAGTGACTTTGATTACCTATTGTTGTGGTTCATCCCCTGCACAACAAGCTGCTCGCTCACTCCCCTTAACAAGGAGAAAAAATACAACCCGGTCCAAACCCCATATGTTGGGATAAAGTTAGTTTACTGAAAAACACCTCAAGAAAAAGACAGTAACAGACACACAGTGATAAAGTACTTTACCTACCTCTAGCAGATCCCACTACACCAACATAAGGACCTCAGGACCCAACCCCTACCTCTGCTCCGCCAGCCCCTTTTATAGGGGCTGGATTGGTGGTGTGGAAACAGCCCCGGCCAACCCAGCTCACCTGTGCTGGCTGCTTGTGGAAGTCAGCTCTGGCCTGCCCAGAACCAGGATACCTGTGCTGTCTTTTAGTTCAAAAAGAAGAAAATACAGTGATAATTTTTCTCTATAGGTACTACTTGAAACTAATCCATCCATATCTACATTTAAAAGCAAGGGCCTTTGTCACAGGGCAGTTGTTTTCACATTTTGCTTTCTAAAAAGAAGACATGAAAACTCTCCATAAGTTTGCCTTCCCCTCTCTCAAATACTACTTTCAAAAACCTATGAAAAATAGCATTTAACAAAAGAGCAAATATGGATGGCATATAATCACACAGAATACATCAGATCTCAGATTTGGGCCATTACAGGCACTGATTTATTATTGAAGATAAAAAAAAAAAAGGTGGGAGGTGTTGGATTGCCCCTCATTTCCAAACAGAGCTGCTAAATCTCAGGTATCTCAGTTCCTACCTTCACACCTACCCTTCCATTCATAACCCGATATGATTCCTTTGACTGAGAGAAGCTGCTGTGCCTGGAGTTCCACCAGCCAGAAGCATGAAACAGTGACACCACCACAGACTGCTCATACAGAGGCAGCAATACCAGTGGAGCTGACCTGGCAGGTGTTTTACTTTAATTCTTACCAAGGGGTGTGTGTGTGTGTGTGTGCGTGTGCGTGCAGGGCTTACTATCCCAGCACACTCCTCAGAGTCGCTGGTATGGCAGCTTTGCTGTTTTAGTATTTCTTCAAAAGTACATTGCTCCCATCCTAAACATAGCCTAAACTGCACCCTGTATCTAGTGCTGGCACTTGCCAAAGTATTCCCCAAAAACAGCTTTGGGGGGTTAAAAAGCTGCAAATGCATCTTTCTGAAACGTTAGCTCCTGAATGACTTTATGGACACAACTTGCATTGCAGTCCTTTAATGAAGGATCTGATCAGTCTCGTTATTTAATTTATTGAGAATTCTGCAACCATGTTCAGGGAATACACCTCAGACCTAAAAAAAAAACCTTCAAACTCTGAGCCTAGAATTATGTACTCCAGAGTCTCACTTTGTTTCACACGGTTAAATAAGCCTTCCAGAAAGCACATTTCAAGTATTTCTATTACAAGTCCATTATTTCCACTAACATCTGAAAATCTGAGCAGGTTTCTCGACCTAAACCAAAAGTAACTTAGAATTAATGTAGATGCCCTACCTCACAGTCAAACACAAGGACCAATCCTAAGAAAATAATTGTAAGCCTTGCTGATAGACATTCTGCTGCTTGGAGAAATGACCCTCTTGCTGCAGAAATACCTGTTCTATTTATTATTGGTTAAGTCATTCATGGCCTGTAGGTAGCCATGAACCTTAGGTTCTGATGTTCATCAGTACAAACCTGGAGGATAATGTTTGAGAGGAAGGATAGGATTTCATTTAAGTGCAGTGATTTTTCTAACACCAATTTTGTGAAGTCAGTCATTGTTGACTTAACTGCATCATCCTGGGAACAGGTAGCACTATTCCTTTGCATAAATACAAGATGGATTTTTTAAAATAAATACCTGCTTAAAAAAAAAAAGAGATTTTTGAAGCAAATGAGGAGGAGTGGGCAGGGAAAACAGAGGCCTTAGTTGATTGACAATACAGGATATAGAACCTTTCAGATCCTAATCCATGAGGGGATGTTTGCATCTGGCCCTATAATGGAGTCCACATGCCTGAATGAGATGCCTGGACTCCATACGTGTACGTAAGGGAGTTAAGTGCCTTGGAGGGGGATTCCCAAAAGCTGCTGTCTGGGGAGCCGACTAAGCCAGCCAAATAGGAAAAGCTGAAGACTGCAGTTCATTCTAAATCCTAGAGCTCTCCTGGGTTTAAGTGCCTACCAATGAATCAAGTACACAGGCCCAAGCGCTCCCCACTCTCAGCCCACAATCTTCTTTTGAGGGCAGGTGCCAGATTCTTCTTTCAGACTCCAAGCAGCCATAGGCAGCTCAGGAGCAGTCTTACTCAGGCTGTGGAAGAGCAGTCTCTTCCCTCCCTTTGACAAAGGGCATTGAAGTGTGTATTTCCTACCTCCTAGGCTGCCCCAGCCAGCCAGGGAGAGGCAGCAGCTCCCAGAGGGTGGGCTGGCAGCTGGCACAGGACACAGCAGACCCACAGAGACCCGGGGGAGAAGAAAGCCAGAAGACACTTTGCCTGAAAGCTGTGGAGACATCAGCATGCAAAGGGAGCCCCAGTTCCCTGCCCTGCACTAGGGAAAGTTTGTGCACTGGAACCAAGCAGCTTTGAGGGGAACTTGAAGACTGGTCAGCCCAGGCAACAGTTCTTCAGTCCCTGATCAGGGCCTTGGATTTAGATTACGGACTGAATTAGATTATGCTTTCATTTTCCCATCCAACCCTCTTTCCTCACATACTTCCAGCTCTGCCTCAGCCTGTTATGCAGGTGAATGGCAGCTGTTGCCCCCCTTTGATCAAGTTTAGCCAGCTGGGTAGCACAAGGTCTGTTGGGTCATAGGCCTTCATACTGCTGCAGCTGTTTTATACCAGACAGGAGAGCTGAGCACTGACCAGCTATATAGCCTGTATGTTTGCTGTCCTCACAGTCACCAGTGGTCATGGGTCCACACGGCTGCACTGAGTGTTTTATGTTGTTTCTTTTGGAGTAGAGTTGAGGGGAAACGTGGGTGAATGATATAGTATTTGCTCATCTGTACTTGGCTTTGCTTTCCTTTGGTCTTGGTTGGGTTATTTATTCCAAGGTGACAGATGTGGTAATTTCATATCCTTTAAGCCACAGCACATTGAATTACATACAGGAAATTAATTCTGCCTCATGGCATCTTTGGAGTTTAAATGACTATGTGTTCATGGGTCCAGGATAAGTGTATGTGAGTGGGGTGGGGAGGGTCTGTGTGTGTGTGTTTCAGAATTATTCTTTCTCTCTGCTGTGCTTTTGAGAGACAAGGCAAACATTTACTACAAGTACTCACTGAATTAAACCTATGGGGAGTATTTAACTTAGGCTGAAAGGTTTTTTGGTGGTGTCATACTGCCCTTATTTAAGCACTTGTACAGTGGGAAGGGAGTGGCATCTGTGTAGGCCTGTACATGTTCCACAAGTAGCAGTGATTTCAATTTTTGTTTCTCTGCCCATTGACTAGTCAAGTGGTTATGCGTCAAAGTAGACCTGAATAAGGAGCATTCTTAGCTGCTCCAGAAGAATAAAAGCCAGAAGGTCTTTCTGGGCAGATCTCTCTGGACTGACACAGGGATCTATGTGTGTAGTTCAGCCACAGTGGAACTGCAGTGTGGAGGAACACATTAGAGATTTTGGTGATGACTGCACCCAAGCACCAGAATATGAAGAGATGTACACTGGTAGATTCCCTATCAACCATCCAGCAACTTCCAACTTTGTCTGCCCATAGATATGACCTAGAGAGCAGAGGGTCTTTTATAAAAATGAAAAGACCAGTTTTCAAACCATTTAACCAAATGAGTGTTTACTTGTGGTTGCTGTCATCTTAGTCTATCATGAAAAGTAGCATAAAAAATAAATGTACCCATTTAGGAAATATGATCACAAGATAATACCTGTTTGATTTTTGTGAATGGACCAGTGCCAGGTCACAAATAAGAGCAGCACATCCCAACAAATGTGATGACATCCATGATATTTTATAATAAAACAGGAAAATAGCTAATGTTGCTAAATAATATTAAAACATCATCCTGATTTCTCTCTGTGGAGTAGTGCAGTATATTTAGCCTTCTAAGGCAAGATCATTTCTTCCACTGTTTGAGCACAGGTAGTGAAAGTATGCGAAGGGTGGGAAACTTTTTAACGGCAAACAGGCTTCCAATAAATATTGTATGAAAGTCAGGAGGGTTTTTTTCAAGAAAAATATTTTACAGATGCTTGTTATTGTTTTCATATCTCCCTTGGACTGGGACTTTGGGGTTCCAAGGAGCTGCAAAGTTAGGACACAGCAGATAAAAATATGGAAGAAAGAAGCTTCTTTTCTCTCAACAGGCTCATCAAAGCACAGTGAATGGAGCTATTGTAAACGATAACAGTTCATCTCTGAAATCCAGCCTCCAAAGCTTTCTGCTTTTATTAAAGAAAAAAAAAGTCACAAAGCAGCATGAGGGCAGGAGCCAGGAAAACACAAAGTGAGAAAAAACAGAAATGCTGCACCGTGCCAGTTTCAGAAAGAGACAATCAAGCAAATTTTATGGTGAGAAGGCAATGCATAAGGCAACAGGATTGCAACAGGAGTCACAGAGAACAATAAATAGTTTGAAATTAAGATTGGGCCAAGTACTTCAGAGTCCTGCACACATTTCTTGCTTTGTAGTTCAAGAACTCCCAGGACTGTCAATGTAAACACTGTCTGGGTCGCAAAGGCTAGAGTGTGTTCACTACAAAGGGGCACATGAAACAAAGGTTCTCTATAACCAAAAGACTTCAAACAAGGAATCAGCATAGACAGAATTAAACTTTTTCTTAATGAGGTTTCATGACCTTGGTGCCTTGTCAGGGGTTAATAGCTCCCATCTAGACCACAGTAAAGCACTTAGGTTTAATCGGTACACATGCAGCGCTAAAGAGAGGGGAAGAGGAAGGGAAATATAATTCTAAACCTCAGAGTAGTCCCTGCTTCCTCGTTGATTAAAACTTACCCCTCTCCAAAGAGCCAGCCCTCCAGCCCACCCAGGCACCCAAGAGGTGCCAGGAGCCCTCACCTCCCAAAACAGCCACCAGACAGACCTTGATGGTAACAGACAGAGGCCTTTCCCAAAGCTGTGTCTGAGCTCTATCCACACAGGGCACAGTACAGCCTTTTTACCCCCCAAACCAAAGATACAGTGACAGTGGCCGTGATGCAGCAGGACGTCACGCCACAGCAGTGTCCCTGCTTGACGCCCACAGGCTGTGAAAGGCAAGTCCCACCTCAGCACTCAGTGAAATGGCACCTGCTGCATCTCCTGATCAAAGGAAGCACAAGAGCAGTATCTGGCCATTTTTCCCTTGTCTCCTCATGTTTGGCACCAAGCACAGCTTAGCTAGTCCAAAAAGTCAAGCCTACCTGAATATTACTTCTGCAGACACTTGTACGGCTTTACATAACATTTGATCTAATAAAAAGACAAATTATCTTCCCTGTGACATCTGTAACAACCAGTGACCATCATTATCAAGTGCACTTTCACAATCAGGATTTTCCTGTCTGTTGCCACTTCTTGGGAAGTGTTTAAGAAAAATATGTACTTTAGTGCCTATTCATGCCTTGTGGGTGTTAATGAATGTGATTTTTGCATATTCATTTAAGATTTCCTAAAGTTATTGATAGATATCAATATCTGATATAATCTATACTGATTCACACAATGCTCCCCCTCTAAGCAACCTTCCCAGGCACATGAAAGGAAACCCTAAGCCAGGCTGTATTAGCATAATTAATATATATATATTATGCTAATATATATAGCATAATATATTTAACCCAAGTTGATCTTTTGTGTCTTTTTAGTATGAAAGGCACCTTCACAAAGAATATATTTTATCTTTTCTGCTCTTAGTACAATACTTTGACTAATCAAATGAGCAACTAAGAGTCCTCCCAAGCAGTAAAACTGGCCAATACCTTTCAGAATGAGACTCTTTACTACTTGTGTTTGAGTGAAGATTCCTCCCACACGTCTGACAAGACGGAGCATGTCGCTGATTAACCAAACTGTGCAGATTATTCCCGTGTCATTCAGAGCCAACCGCTAGCGTGTGGCTTGCTCACAACGCCGTGGCTGGCTGCACCAAGAGGTAGCGAAACGGAAACGTTTTACACTTTTACCAGTGAGTATAATTTCTAGCAGGACTGCTAGAGGCACTGTTTTGGATTAAAATAATAAAACACTGTGATACACTCTGCAGACCATTATACCACAGTAACACGCAAACCACTGCAGCGTGAAGATCTGGGAGGCTTCCAGTACACGCAGACAGCACAGCCCATCTCAGGGCAGCGTAAGGCCGAGAGTGATGAATGACTGCCTGCATGGGAGGCTTCCAAAGAAAGCCCGTAGTTCCCTGTCCACACTCTTTTGCAGCCAGTAATCGTGGCAGTTCCTTATCAGCACCCTCAAGTCCAGCCTGCTGGATCAAACACTTCAGTCTAAGTGCATCTCTGGTTCTTTGTCTCAGCATTTAGTCTGGGGTGAGGGACTGGTGGCACTTCAGAGGTGAAGCCACAGGATTCAGAGGTGAAGCATTTTCGCCAAAACAGACCCCAAGCTCACAGTGCCCCCAGGAGACAGTCAGCTGGCTACAAAAGCACATCCATGAAATCCAGCCTGGTTGCCAATGGGCTGCACACAGCAAACCCGCTACGTCTGATAAGGCAGATACCTTAGGTTGTCAGTGCCCGTGCCCCAAGGAGGGCTCCTTCTGCAGCTTCAGAGAAGGAATCCACAGCTCAGTTCCCACGTGGAACGAGCAGCCTGTGCTAGGACGCGTCGGCTGCCCCGGGCTCCAGGCCAGGAGGGTGATTACATGCCGGTAAGCGGGGAGGCAGCTCTACACTTTGATCACTTTGTGTGTTCCACGGTATCAGGGCCGGGTTTACATGCCTCTTGCAGCCCATCGCCATACAGGCAGCTAGTGGCAGCCGCTTCAGTGTCCCCATCAAAGCCGCCTGCCACCAAGACTGTAGGCAAACTGCCCAGACAGGAGCATTAGGCAGAGGATTCAAGTGCATGCCGTATGGCACGGAACAGGAAAACGTATTCAAAGGCAGGTATTTGCTAAATCCTACCTATACTTAATTCTAATCCCCTAATTAAAGTCTCACGCTTTTCTGCAAACATTCCCCTGCGTTGGTCCTTCCTCCCCACCCTGAGGTCAGACATGGATAGGTGCAGATAAGCGTGTGCCACCACACAAGACATCCCCAGATACTCTGGTCACCAGGCCAGCGATGCCCAGTTTGCTGATCCCTGTCAAGGCTCCCTCCCATCTGACTGCAAGTAGCTCTCGGGCATTTTCCAGCAAACAGCTTGTGGGCCACATCCTCAAAGCCACACAAGAGACCAGCTCCCCTGGAATTCAGTGACTAGTGCCAGGCATCTGAATACCATCACAAATTGCGAGTTCTATGTTGGTGTTGAGTCAACAGAGCCCTGTGCCTGGGAGTTGGGCGTTGTGGAGATGCCAATCTCATCGTGCCCAGATTTGCAGAAAGAGGTGGAGGTACCTACCCAGGCCACGTAAGTGGGCTTACAGCAGACTGAGCATGGGGAGAAGACTAAAAGCGACATAATTATGTCTGCACGGCCTAATTGCTCCTTCTTGTGACAACTGCTTCCAGGCCAAGGATGTGTGTTTTCACGTACCTGAACACAGACAACTACTTCTGTGTGTATGTAGATACGGACACGCGCAGGCAAACACCGTAAGATGTAAGGGAAGTCCACTGCTGCCCTCATCATGTGCATCCAGACTGAGCACACACACAAATGTCTCTCCAAAACAACTGGAGCAGAGGCAGTTGCTTTGTCTTTAGAAATGGGATCCACAAACGCGTAAACAGAGATCGCCCCAGGCGCTGCAAGAGAAGATCACTGAAGCCAAAGATAGCTTATAGATGACTACCAGCTTTTAAGATGAAGCCATTTATTTAATGTTTCCACACATCCCTAAGAAAGCAACCGTAGGCTCCACCTTGATTTATTTTTTTTTTAAATAGGCACATGTTGAATATTCCCCATTAGCCACAGGTTTCTGCATGTGTGCCTTTTAAAATGTTTATTATGACAATCCTTGTTATGACTGCCTTAAATTTAGTAAATACCACATGATAATCAGACACAGTTGTTAGACCTTGAGCAAAATATGATTTAATTTATTTTTAACATACTGAACAATAGCTGTTTTTTGGTAATCTAAACTGAACACAGACACTCAACACTACTTCGTTTCCTTGGAGGGGACAGTGAAAAGGAGGGAGGGGGAGTGGAAATAATAATAAACCTGATCTCTGTGGGAGTGTTTCATGAGAGGCAAGAAGGCAGGATTGCATTTACCATAAACCCTACTGAATGTACAGACCCTCACAGACCCTCTAGTAAGGCAAAGGCTTTGCCTACTCAAGAAACAGGTATCACCTTCAGTGAAGCTGTAGGCACCGTTAAAAGTAAAATGATGTGGGACCCCAAACCTGGTTGGGCTGAAGTCAGGCAGAGCACAACCATCTCCTGCCAATGGTACAACTGAGCCCCTGCCGAGGGGCTGCGCCCTCCCTCCCTCTCCCTCCTGCTCTTTTCAGCTAAAAAGAAGATTAAATCAGCGCAGCTAGTCTTAATTTCTGTTATGAAACTGGTTGGCTTTCAGAGGAAATTTGTGCCAAGTTGCACATGGTTGCCTTCACTCCCTGGTTTTATGTGGAGTGTGACTGAAACTTCAAAGAGAACCCCCACACACACCGAATTTAATTAGTCTGATTGCAAATTCAAAAACATCTGTCCAAACGACATGAAACCTTGTTTGGCACAGACTGGCAGAAGAGTGCTTTATACTCAAGTGGTAACGTGTGTATTAAATGGCACCCTCAGCTCTGAGCACATAGGAAATTATTTGGCAAGCAGAAGGATGTTGTTTCTCCCTGCCCCTGAAAATATGAGTTCCCACTAAGATTCAGTCTCCATGCAGTACAGGATATCCTCAGATCCCTTCAGAAAGCACTCACTGACTGACAAGTTAGTCCTCAAAGGATCTTACTGATCCAGAGCTTGGTTTTCACTGAGATTACGTATTGAAATAAAGTCTTTGAAGACTGCGGACAACGACATGCTGGGAAGGTCACTGCTCGAGTCACCTGCGCATCACGGCACTGCTGCTGAGAACAACCACCAGCACTTGCCTGGCTTTCCACATCTAAAGACATCCCCTGCTTGAAGCCACCCCAGCTATTCACTGGTGCTGAGTGACTACAGGCATGGAGGTCTTCATTGCTGCTCTTCTCCTTTTGGCCCTAGAATGTCTTAGAGGAAATGTAGCTGGCTAATGGAATTAGTCCACAAATGCAGAACACCCCCAAAACTACATGCCCAGTGATAAACCAAATGCTTTTCAGGTGGTGGGGCCTGAACAAAAATGCCTATGGGGTGGGGGGTGCAGAGGCTTGCGTGTCTGTACCCCCAGGGTTTAAGGGAACCATACTGCACAGAACAGGGAAAGTACAAGGTGTTTGTTACCAAAGCAGCACAAAATGTGGAAGCAGGAAGGAAAATGGCTATTGTCTTGCAAAGATTTTGTCACTTTCTCTTACCAGCCCTTCCCTGGCTCTGCAAGAGCCACCACAGACCTCTGCCTGCGAGCTGGGGGGCAGACAGGGAATTAATTCCTCATGGGGGGCTGCTGTGCAGCTGCCCCACCCGCTCTCTGCACCACAGTGGTGTCGCTCATCACGCATGGTGACACATTATTTGCCATTTCCATCATGTTATGCTGGCCCTGCACGTCTCCATATGACACAGAGAGACTCCAGCGGGGTTTATGACGTTCCCGTCGGATCGGACTTGGGACGGACACAGAGCCACATCACAAGCAGAGCCATCCTTGGATGCACCACTGTAAATACTTTGTAATACAGTTATCAAGGCTACTCCCAAAGCAGCCCTGTTCCTACAGCCACTCTCCATCTCCAGTCAGAAACATCCTAGAGAACGTAGCCTCTTCGCACCAGGTACTTTTTAGCAGCCCTCTTCTGGGCACAAACTCTCCAGAGTCAGCAGGGTTTTTGCAGCAGTCTCGCAGTAGTCATTTTGCATGTGGGAACCTGAGCACCAGTGAGTCCGGCCCCTCAGCACCGTGGGGAATGGCCCCTGCAGCCTCAGGCAGTCCCTGTGGAATCGACTCCGGGGCGGGAGAGTTCAGGTCACTGACACCTACTTATGCCATATACCTCTCTGGGAAACAGAGCAGTTCAAAAGTAACTGTAGTAATTTACAAAAGTAAGTGCAGTAGATTAAGGCCCTAGGGCTAAGTCTCTGGGAGAGTCTTTTAGAAGTTCTGAGACATGGGTAAATTTCATGTCATCCCCAAATTGGTTGCAGAGCAATCACTTCCCTATAAGGATCGATAACTCAAGGTCTGGCTGCTACCCTTCGCAAGACCACCTATGAGTTCGAGTCCCACGTGGAGGGGCATCACTCTTTCCGTACATTCTTTGCCAATTAGGCTAAACCAGCCATTATTTCTTCACACCAATTTAACAATTACGACTTCTGGTACATTTTGTTTTGTCTTCAGTTTCTACTGACAAATGCAAATAGCCGGAGGAAGGTCCTTTCTCATTTTCTCAGGAGAACAGCTCTACCAAAGAGGTTATTGAGAAATGTTCTCACTTGAGCCTTGCCCATAAAAATGTTTTTTCAGGGACCGTCTCTCACCCAGAGCGCCAACCACATGCGTTCACCTACAGGCAGATGGACACTGTGGTTTGGGAGAATGTTCCTTCACCCTTGAGTGGTTTGCCCCACCCTAGGTAAAGCAAAAGGTTTACTGTGTCTTCATCTGAATGACAGTGCAAAATGAACAAGTCCCATGCTATGAAGACACAGTAGCTTCTCTTCCACCTTCCCTCAGACATGCGAACAGTTAAAACTTTGGTTTCCCTAAGTCTCTGTGGCTTCTCTAAAGTGCAGACATGCACCAATTTGCCTGCCATCAATGCACAGACATGCTCCCACTGCTTCCTGACAGCAACCCAGTAAAATCCTGCTCCAAAGCCAGCCTGTTGCTCCACTGACCAACACCTCTGAAAGCACATTGGATCTCATGACATGAATGTGTCTAGAGGTGATCCCTAAATTGCTGGGGTTTGGGTGAAGGGTGTGGGAAGCCTTACAGTTTGGCTGCATTTTCAGCACAGATTTTTCTACCCCTTACTTTGATATTTCCCTTAAGTCCTGTCACTGCTGTGAAAATCTCCTGTTGCTACTGGTAAGCTCTGAAGAACCTGTCCAACATGTAGGATGTACATGCTTCTTTTGAAAACTGAGAGCAAGATTTTCAGCAGCTTTTAGGCATTTGAAGGTGCTGGTGGTTTCCCAGTGTTTCCCATCAAACACCTAGAGCTATGCACCCAGGCACTCAGAAATAAGCTGCAGGGCAGAATAAAAGACCCTCAACTTCTCTATCTCAGTATGTAAATAATTTCTTAGAGACACCGAGTAGGATGAGGCAGGTAAGGAGCTGCAATGTGGAAGGACAGTCACAGGCATCCCTGATGCTTCAGAGAAGGCTCACCTTACAGCAAGTGTCTGACAGCAGTGACAGATGGACCCGTTACCTGCAGGCAGAGAGCAGTAACAGTCACACAACTTCACCATGTTTCTCATCAATCAAGACTGATTTTGCCTGATCCCTCTTTCCTTTGGGAGCAGAGGGAGAGATGAGCCATACAGCCAGCGCCGAACACGAGCTGCTTTCCAGGTACCTGTGACAGGTCCCAAGACCCAGACAGCTCACGTGAGGCCACCGGGGAGGCTCTGACCTCCTCCACAAAGATGTCAGCCAAGTCCCATCCAGCCTGAGTTCGCTCAGTAAATAAACCCCCACCTTCCACCTCAGCTAGTCAGAGCCACCAGCCCCGGCCAAAATCAATAGATGAGAAGCAATTTGTCATTTCCAGGCCACACTGTTCTGGTTACGATGACTCAAAAAACCACTAAAGGGAACGCAGATGTAGTGAGATCACCTCATTTTCTGGAACCTTCCTATCTCTAGAAGTCTTGCCTGATCTCCCTCAAAATTTCCACTCGCGCACACGCACAGAAGCACCGTGCCTGTTGAGCTGCTGGTGTGCGTGACGCTTGGCAGGGCCCGGGCACAGGCAGCGGGAGGCTGAGCTCGCCCTGAGCTGCAGGCCGGCTTGTGTCTCCCCGTAGGAGAATTTTTTCAATTATTTCAAGCAGCCCCCACACACACCAAGCCCACATTCTGTAATCAAAAAAAAATCACATCCAAAGGAATTACCTGTTGCCCTCACTACTTATTCCACCGAAGTTATCTTTTTAAAAAACAAACCCACCAAAACCAGCCACCAGAACAACAAAGTAGCCAAGAAGCTAATTTAATAACCTCATTCTTCAAAATCCACCCTGCCCTTCATCTTTCTAGGCTTCAGAAACAGTCCTAAATCATCCAGTACCTCCTAATGCTGTCTCCTGACAGCATCTCACTGAATTCCACTCTTCCCACAGGCAATGCTTTTCCTTTGGGAGAGGTGCCAAAAAGTGGCAGATTTTCCAAATCCTGGGATTGGACCTGTGAATTGAGGCAGGCATTACCCGATCTGGGTACAGGGAGCCAAAGCTGCAGCCAGGTACTACTTGGGGTACAGAGAGGGACAAAAAGGCCAACAGAGACACCCACCCCACCAAGAAAAAAGTTTGCTTGGGCTCCACATGCCCAGATGAAGCTGCGGCAGGTTAAGAAGTTACCTTGTCCCAGCTCAGCCCCGGTAACTGATGACACACCGGGTGTCCTCAGAGTCCAGTGCCACTGAGCTTTAAGCAGAAACACCTCGTCCTAAGGCCCTAATCCTTCAGCTCACAGCGAAGCAGCCAGCGGTGGGCCAATGCCACATTGAACTCGCCTGGAGATAAAGCGTTCGCTGAACAAGGCCGAGCGGCTGCGCTTGGGCCCTGGCTACGCTTCCAAACTCCTGTGCGCCTTGGCTCTGGTTTTCTTTGCCACATGGCAGCTGGCTACATCCAAGACCTTGAATTCCTGGGAGAGAAAGTGACTGTAGGAACTCAGCTGTGCAACGTAGGCTCCATCTAGCGTTTATCCGCTAATATTTCATTTCCCTAAAGGGCTCGTTTGGCAGTTAACGCACGGCGCCATCCTTGCTGTATTTGGTTTGTCTGTTTGGTAACACTGCTGAAAACAAAAACCTTCTGCTCGTTGTTTTGACCACGTAATTGTGGTTTAGCCTCCCCTTCAGTAGTGGTGACGGAGTAATTTACACTCAGAGAGTAGATCTCACGGTGCAGAACAGAGGAGAGATGTTTGAGGAGGGCACCGAGCCTTTCTCCGCGTGCTCTGCTAATGCAGGGTGCAAGGAGAAAAACGTAAAGACCCAAAGACACTCGATGATGTCCCCACCTATCAGTCTCCTTCCCCACAGCACACAGCAGAGAGAGAAGCAGTTTCTGCCTCTGTGCAGCAGCAAGTGGGGAAAACACGAGTCACAGCTCCAGGGCCAGACACCTGCGGTGGCACTGACCTACTCCCTAAGCTCAGCGAGTCTTGTGGCCACCCTGCGGCACGCCGGGCACAAACCCCTCATGGGTGCCTTGCCCTCCCACCCTCCCCAACTACTTTGGGGCCCTCTCTAGAGGCCCACTGTGCACAGCACGGTGTTGGAGGACACTTCACTACTGAGTAAGGACATTTGCTACAATAGTACTATTTAAGTAAGGGCCTCTGATAATTCAGATATGGGTTGCTGCAGGATGCCCTCCTGGGCAGCACACCAGTCAGAGCTGGCTTGCAGGGGTTTAGGCTCAGTTTGCTGCAGAAAACGAGAGCACGTCAGCCTCAGTGGGAAACACATGACAGGAACAAGCATCTTTTGCCAACTGTGGGTTTTGTTGTGTCCTTGGCAGGTGATGGCTGTGCTGCTCTTCCCTGTGCAGCTGCTGGCAGTGGCTGTCACCATTTACCTAGAGCTGGTGAGGTCTGCGCAAGGTGGCGTCTACTATGGGATCAAGCAGCTGCCACCCCAGGTACCCCAGTACCAACCCCTTGGACAACAAGTACCTCACATGCCGCTGGGCAAGGAAGGCATCCCGATGCAGCACATGGGCAAGGAGGTGCCCCACATGCAGTATGGGAAAGAATACCCCCACCTGCCTCAGTACATGAAGGAGGTCCCACAGATGCCTCTGCTCGGCAAGGACATGGCTCCCAAGAAAGAGAAAGGTAGGCTCGGCACGTCCCATGCCACCCCTGCACTGCCTGCCCGGGGTGGGGCGCTGAAGATGGGGAGCAGGCTGCTGCAAGCCTGGCATGGCACTGAGGTGCTCCCAGGTCTGGCCAGGTGGGTACCTGGCCACACGTGGATGAGACAGGCTCTTGTTAGCTGTGGAGCAGCTCAAGGTCATCAGAGGAAGGTCACAGTCATCCTCTGAGCTGCAGCACAGCCTCTGAGCAGCCCTAACTGCGACGGAGTCTCCAGTGCCCGTGGCTGGTCCTGGGTTTGTTCGGGTCCTTGTTGGAGGCCAGGAGAAACCTCGTAGTCCCACCTGCCTGCGGAAAGCCCTGCAGTGGGGTTTCAAACGACGGTGCAGATAGATAGCTGGGGCACTGCCTGGGGTGCTCCCACTCTCACTGCAGAGACCAGATGTGAAACAAGAGCATCAAGATTTGAATTGATGGGAATATCATGGTTTTAAAGTCTGGATTTTCCCAGACCCTCAAATTTAGAGATTTGCAGTTAAAGACTCTCCTGACCCTGCAGTCCTTCCTGTAGGTTATTTATGGATTAACGGAAGTATCCAACTGACAGGGCAGTACTGTACGTATCTGCACGTACAGGCACTTGCAGTATTCAGTAAAGGAAGCTTGGGTAATATCAGAATATTTACAAAAACAACCAAAAACATCCAAAATGCAAAGGGCAACCGGGAGCACCCAGTGTCATAACATCCCCGTGGGGCCAGGGAGTGTCTGTGTGACTTCAGACGAGCTGGTTAATTCTTCGTCTTTGTGAGGGTTCAGCATAACCACAGCCCCCGCTGGCTTCAGGGGGGAATGGAAGACTTTGGGGCCTGGTTTTGGACTGTCTGAACAACCAACTTGTCCTGGGAGGAAAGGAGGTTTTCTACGTGCGTGAAACACAACATGTGCCGGGAGGGAGGGCTTCTGTCTCCCAAAGAACAGTTAATTCTCTTGCTCTGAAACCTCCTCTCTCCCCTTCTCCCAAACCTCCTGCTCCTTTACCCATTTTAGAGCCAGAGAGAAGCAGACTTTCCACTTAACACACAAAGACAGCAGCTTGACAAGCAACCAGCTGCTCCCCCACAGCAGCTCCCTCACCCTGACCAGTGATACTGATAGGTCACATACACAAGAATTTGGGTTTGGACAAGAAAAAAAAGTTTGTGAAGTGTTTAATAAAGCTCTAACTAGATGTGGCTGCACCACAAACCTCTGGGAGCTTTGTGATGCTGGGTAACGCTGAAGGTTTCCAGTAATGTCTCAATGGGAACCAAGGCCTCCATGAAAATGCCATCATACCTATGTACATCTTGCTAATAGGATCTTTTGTTATTGATCTTGCAAGCGAAAGCCCCCCCAGCAAAAGCACTTTGATGCCAGAACTCCTACAGCACATGAGCATCACGTGTAGGACTGTGTCCCCTACGAGAGCTCCAGTTCCATACTAGTCTACAGCGATATGTGGCATGAGGCAGATTTTGCTGCTTAACAGTGTGTAAGTGGCAAACACCAGTAAAGTGCAAATTACTTTTACATGACAAAAACAAACAAAAAAACCCCAAACAAATATAACTGTTTTACAGAAACAGAAACACACAGGCAGGTTTGGGGTACACAAAACAATTGGAGCAACCTCTTTGTTCCAAACACCAACCTGTGACTCGCTGCCCAGCTCTGCCTCCCCACTTACCACAAAGCCCAGAAGCATCGTAACAAGCACAGTCAAGTCAAACCTGCTTTTCCCTTTCCCAAAGGATGCTACTGCAATCACCTTTTGTCTCTCCCCCTCCCCTTTTTTCTTTTCTCCCCAACCCAGAGATGCCCATGCGCAGTCTGAGGGGCGAGCAAGGTCCCCCTGGTGAGCCAGGACCAAGAGGGCCACCAGGGCCACCAGGATTACCAGGTCATGGTGTGCCAGGAGCCAAAGGAAAACCAGGCCCACAAGGATATCCAGGAATTGGGAAGCCGGGTTTGCCAGGGATGCCGGGGAAACCAGGCGTCATGGGACCCCCAGGGCCAAGAGGGGACATGGGGCCGAAGGGGGAGGTCGGGCCCATGGGGATACCAGGGCCACAAGGACCACCAGGGCCTCACGGGCTTCCCGGCATAGGGAAAGCGGGTGCTCCAGGGCTGCAGGGACAGCCGGGGCCGAAGGGTGAGCCCGGGATGAAGGGACCCCCAGGAGTCCCTGGGATCCCAGGACCAAAAGGGGAGAAGGGTGTCGGGATCCCAGGTTTGCCAGGGCTGAAGGGTCCGCCTGGGCAGCCAGGCCCCCCTGGCCCCGTAGGGCTGCCTGGGGTCGGCAAACCAGGCATGGTCGGCTTCCCTGGCCCACAGGGACCCCTGGGCAAACCCGGACCGCCGGGAGAGCTGGGGCTGCAGGGTCCCCCAGGGGTTCCCGGGATCCAAGGCCCTCCCGGGCTGCCAGGCGTCGGCAAACCTGGCCAGGACGGCGTTCCCGGCCAGCCGGGCTTCCCAGGCGGCAAAGGAGAGCAGGGCCTGCCCGGCCTGCCAGGGCCCCCCGGACTCCCTGGGGTTGGGAAGCCAGGCTTCCCCGGGCCCAAAGGTGAGCGTGGTGTGGGTGGTCTGCCCGGACCCCTGGGGCCAAAGGGGGAGAAGGGGCATGTGGGGCCACCTGGCATGGGGGGCCCACCGGGGGAGCCAGGCCAGCCAGGACTGCCAGGCCTCATGGGCCCCCCAGGGGCCGCCGGCTTCCCAGGACCCAAAGGAGAAGGCGGCGCCATGGGGCCACCGGGACCAGTCGGCCCCAAGGGTGAACCTGGCCTGCAGGGGTTTCCTGGAAAGCCGGGCTTTCCCGGGGAGGTGGGTGCCCCTGGCCTGCGGGGGCTGCCAGGCCCCACAGGGCCCAAGGGGGAAGCTGGACACAAAGGCTTGCCAGGGCTGCCAGGTGTCCCAGGCCTCGTAGGTCCGAAGGGCGAGCCAGGGCTCCCTGGGGCTCAGGGGCTTCAAGGCCCCTCAGGCATCCCAGGCATCGCAGGACCCAGTGGTCCCATCGGTCCCCCAGGGCTGCCAGGGGCAAAGGGGGAGCCAGGACTGCCCGGACCCCCCGGCTTCCCCGGTGTGGGCAAACCTGGTGCCGCAGGGCTGCAGGGACCTCCGGGGAAGCCCGGTGCTCTCGGTCCCCCTGGCCAGCCAGGACTACAGGGGCCACCAGGTCCCCCAGGACCTCCAGGCCCCCCAGTCATTATCCCACCCACTCCCCCAGCCGTAGGACAATACCTGCCTGAGGTTGGGCCGGGGATAGACGGTGTCAAGCCCCCCTACGGCTACATGGGCAAGAAAGGCAAGGCTGGCGGCGCAGTCTATGAGATGCCTGCGTTCACAGCAGAGCTCCTCACCCCCTTCCCCCGCGTCGGGGTGCCCGTGAAGTTTGACAAGCTCCTCTACAATGGCCGGCAGAACTACAACCCCCAGACGGGGATCTTCACCTGCGAGATCCCCGGCGTCTACTACTTTGCCTACCACGTCCACTGCAAAGGGGCCAGCGTCTGGGTGGCGTTGTTCAAGAACAACGAGCCGCTGATGTACACCTACGACGAGTACAAGAAGGGCTTCCTGGACCAGGCTTCGGGCAGTGCCGTTGTCCAGCTGATGCACGGGGACAAGGTTTACGTTCAGATGCCATCCGAGCAGGCGGCAGGACTCTATGCCGGGCAGTACGTTCACTCGTCTTTTTCAGGATATTTATTGTATCCCATGTAAAACAAAAACCAGACACACACACACACACACACAAACCCCAAACCTTTCTCCTCTGCTTCAGCCTTTTATACCACAAAAAAACGCGTTCTGTGACCTTTTTGGACCATCCTGTGCAAACAATAGACCACACCAAGTTTAACACTTGCACGCAGCTGGCTCTCAGATAAAACCCAAACCGCGCGGTGGCCACGCCCGGCGCTGCGCATCGCGTTCGTCAGCTGTTTCGCACGCAAGGGGGACATATTAGCTGCACGTTATATATTTCGGTGATGCCGTGCTTACTTCCTTCACAGTAACTCAGTACTAAGGCGCGAATCGGTGTACGTCACTCGCTCCTGTAGCATACCTGACTGTTGCATGGATCCTAGTTACGAGATGAAAACCAGTGACTTAAACCAGAGTAGGTTGGTCTCAAACCCTACGGCAAAATTGAGCGGCTTTTCCATTCTGTGGGTGGGTAGTTTCTGACAGCAGGTTTGCCTGACAATCAAAGGTTCCCTGAGCAGGAGACCTCTATTTCCCTTCCCTCCCCATATAAAATACTCCAGGTGTGGGGCTTTCCTGAGCAGTTTATGATGGGAAAGGAGTATCAATGGTGCAATATTCCCCACGGGCCTTCTCCAGCAGTCACTGGAGCCAGAACCCCTCCACTGATTGGAGCGGGTGCTGAGCTCGCCTCCAAATACCACAGCGCTTGAAAAGCCGCCATCTGCGTTAGCGCGGTTGAAGTGGATGAGGTAGATCTGAGACAAAACCGAAGGGTTCCCCGTTTGCTCTGTGCCACGTGACTGAGGCACTTTGTCCCACACGTGGCACTACAGCAGGGCAGCAAAAATCTGCTTGGATTTCTGTGCCCGTGCTAGGACCTGCGTCTCATTTGACCTGTCAGAAGTGACACAGAGCCCACTCAGTTTGCTCTTCAGTGACTGGGCAAAGCAGAAGTAGCTGTTTGCTGATTAACTCATTCATTGTTCGAGATCAACCCGTAACTTTACCAGCAGTACCAATCGCACAAACTTATCCGAGAACTTCATTTTCGCATAAAAGCCGATTTCCAATCCTTATTTATACGTTACCAATCGCGAAGGAGAACCTGCAGGCCTCGATCTTTCCTGTACATGAGGAAAGCAACTTCTCTGCAAGAGCTGTCTGCTCATCAATGGTGCTAATCTCACCTCAGAAGCGTTTCCAGAGGGCAGCGCACCTCGCTGCCGTTCCCTGTACAGTGCTGCACATCACACACTGTCACGCTAGCTGAAAGAGTTAAACGCTCGTCACTTCTTCGATGTCTTTAGCTAACGCTACCGCTTTCGATTCAGAAATGAACTAGATTTTTCATGCAGAACTAAGATTGGATTTAACTGGCATTACCATTATTTAAATGCAGAGTTTAATGCAGTCTAACATTGACTAAGGACTCCAGTGATATAATGTGGTGCTTTATCTCAGAAATTTTATGGAACGGTGACAGGAACGGACGGACAGTTTACCAGGCACTGGTGACTTCGGTGTGTTCTCAGAATATATGAGATATGTCAAAAGCAAATAATTTTGTATTTAAAATTTTTGTACTGATTTGAAAAAAATATCTTATTAAATATCTTAAAAAAAAAAAAAAAGACCAAATCCTGTCTTTATTCAGCACAACCATCAGCAGGAACATTTGCCCCGCTGAATTCAGAGACCAGAACACAAGGACTCTCTGAAGCCGCTGACAGATCAATACAGAAAAAACCCACCTCTTTTCTTTAACTGCCCCGAGCCACCGGCAGAAAGTGCTGCACCGGCATCACATTAGTGGGAGAGCGCAGCAGAGGGGACGCACACCTTAAAAAGGAACAGGGAGAGTGTACAGGAAGCCAGTGCCAGACACCAGACGTCACAGAAGAGCGCCATTAAGGGTTTGTGTTTGCCCAGGAAGCCAGAGCTGGCTGCTGGGGCTGGGACACACACACACCACGTCCCCGCTTCTCCCTGAGACTTGAAAACGGGTTGTCCCGTTCTTCCCCTTCTTCTCCACCTGCAGCGAAGCCTCGTGTGAACGCAGAAACACGTTTGCTGCTCATAACTCATCAACTCTGGCCCCGCTACCCGGAGTGTAAGTGATGGTGGGGCCACCCCATCACACCTCGAAGGCAGCCACTTCCTCCAGACCAGAGGAATCCTCAGCTTCCAACACTTATAAACCCGTAGTCACCAGCGGGTGTCAGGCAATCCTGTCTCCCGCAGGTCCCCCGAGGCCACGGGCTAAGCCGCTCCCCACTCCCCAGTGTCTCATCTTTACTGCACAAAAAGCGCAGGATTTTGTGCAGTAAAAACGGAGGATGAGCAAAGCACGGCAGCAACCAAACCTGCCCCCAAAAGGGCCTCCCGGCACCCGCCACCTTCTCAGTTAGGCACCTGCCATCTTAGCATTCCCCTGGGAGTCCCCAATAATACAGGCAAGATTAAAAACCCAGGAGAAATTTAAGTCAAGATGCTGCTCTTGAACTTTCCAAAAAAAAAAAACCAAACCTGCCCCAGCTTTGCTGTTACTCAGCCTGGAGCAAGATCTCCAGTCCACAGTACAGCTCAGCCTAATTAGGCTGAAAAATCTTCAGCCCTGTTTGCTCTACTAAGCCCAAAAGCTTGTTCTGGAATTTGATACGGTACCTTGACAGCCACATATTCTTTACATGGCATTAGCAGTGGGCCTGGACACCCATCCACTTGCAGCACACGCAACACAGCACTGACCTTGGAAAAACAGGCCTGAGGGCACAGTCTTTAACACAATTTATTCACCAGAAAATAATCTCTTTCCATTCATGACATTCAGAGTTTCACTTGAACCAACTCTAAGGGGGTCTTCAACCCCAGCTGGCACTTTAAAGGCACATAAAACAAGTATTTGCTGATACCAAAACCAGATGTTGAGCTTTGTGTGCTCTTAAAACTCAGGCTCCACTTAAAAGGTGTTTATTTGCACTGCCTCCAAGTGTGGCGGTGGAAGCACAAGGCACCACACAAGTTACTCAACACCCAAGTTGTGGCTCTGCATTACCACCACCAGAAACAGCGATACCTCTTAGGCACTCCAAGATCTGTATTTAGTGCAATAATTTGTGACCTTTTATTAAATCATACTGCTGCACTTCCCATAATTACAACAGAGAGGGAAAAAAAAACCCAAAACAAACTGCCAATTTCCCAACAGAAAGCAAACAAAAGCTCCTGAAAAAGCCTGAGCTGAACAGATGACACACGTCACCCTGCGTGATTTGTGTGCCCTTTGGTACCTCTGGGATGGGCCTTTCCAATGGCGGATAAGACAGAGGCCGGAACTTCATCATGCTGCTGGAGAACGGAGCAGGGGAAGGGGGGATGGGACCACCGGGCTTGGCAGTCAATTCAAGAGGAAAATTTGTGGGAGATACAGGGTACTGATGCAGTTACACTGTCAGCAGATGTGGAAATAAAGCTGGCAGCACCCTAGGAGTCAAAATACGGCGGCTTCGCTGCTGCTGCTGAGATATACGTAAGAAAAAAAAGGGAGGGGGGAGCTTTTAAAGGGAGGTTTCAGTGCAGAGACTTTCGGGAGTGGTAAAAACAATATAGGAAAGTCTTTGTATCGGCCCACTCTCAGCAAAGACCCCAGTCTTTGGAGCTCACATTACTGCTTCTGTCAGAAAGCCCCACGTCTCGTCTTTGGTGTGGCAGAACACCTGTGGGAACACGTGACCGGAGGGAACAGCCACTGTGGTGTGCGGGCACTGCAAGAAACACATGTGCCGTGTACAGTCCCTCGTGTACGCGCGGAGTCAGCACCACAGCGATACCTGCCCAGAGGGCAGGAGCAGCAGAACTGGCCCTGTGGGTGATGGAGCAGGGCTGGCACACACACCATCCGACTGAAACATCCCATGAGGAGCTGTGGAAATTAATCACTTGGCTCACTGCTCGCTTCTGAGAAGGTCCCGGCCTGCGAGCTCTCTTGTCAAAGGCAAACACAGCCCCCCCTCCCCCCAGACACCAGACCAGTACACCACAGCTTAGCAATGGTAACAACTCTCATCTCAGTCCAGAGGGAACTGGTCTGGCTCTAAAAGTCACCCAGCTGCGCCGCGACAGCAGCATCAGTGTGTGCAGACTCAACGTCCCCACAGGAGCTCAGAGCAGAGAAACGAATATCCCTGGAAGAGCCGCTTGAGTTCAGTCAGGAGTCAGTTGTACACGCGGGGCGGCTTAGTAAGGACAAAGGAGCAGCCAACAGGGAGAAGCAGTTGTACACAGCACATTCGATGCTCTGAGAACATCAAAAATTATCCAAAAGAAAATTTTTACAAATAAACAATCCTGGGGAGACCAAAAAAGCTGATCTGGTATTATATTTAACAAAAAAAAAAGCAAAAAAAAAAGTCATCTATTTTCAGTAAAAGTTTGGGGCATGCCATTTGTTTGCCATGAATCCTTTTCCCCTGGTTATTTTGTCTGGATTATAACCACTCCTAACTCCTCCTCCAAAAGACAGGAAACTCCAGAGGAAAATCAGGAGGAGGAGTCAGTTTAGATTAGCAACAAGGGCAAAGAAAGCAGAGCAAATAACCCCATGTTCCACAGGGATGAGGTGGGGAGAAGCAGAGGGATGGGGCCAGGCCTGTGAGGAGATGGAAATTCAGCAGCACTTCTGGGAAGAAATATTCTTCATGGTCAGCACGTTGCAAGAGGTACGTGGATGGGGCTGGATCCATGGTGGCAGCCCTCTGCTCCTGCCTGGCTCTGCTCTCAACAGAGACTGAGATCTACCAGGGCTTCTCCACAAAGAGCGCTCGGATGACACCATGGCCTTACCCCAGCAGGTTTTCCCTATGGAATTGTGATTGCAGTAGCCTAAATCACTGCAGGTCTGCGGCCACAGAGTCACACACATCAAACCTTTTGAAGTAACTGAAATAATCATGAGAAAGAAACGTAGGTAGAATTAAGACAGCAACACTACTTTGCTGGTGCAAAACCCTGTCTGCTTACGTTCAGATTTTTGCACAAAGACTTGCTCAAAACACTCAATGTGCAAGTTTAAAACAAAGAAAATAAAAGGTGAACATGTGAACAACTGAGCAAGAGCCCTTCTACCACCTTGTGAGGGCATTCTGGTTGCCTCCATTTCCACCAGTCACAGCAGGACCTCCAACACTCTCCTCCTCATTGTTATGACATCCAGGGTAATTTCAGACACATACCATTCGCCTGAGATGGACAAAAGCTCTGGAGTGATGGGGTGAGCAGATGATGCAACAGCACAAGCTGCCTCCTCTTACCATAGCTCCCCTCACCGGCTTCCACATGGCAGAGCCAAAGGGCTAAAAAGGGAAACAAGAACGAGGGAGAGGTGGATTGGGCTGTTGGTTGGGTTTTGGGGAGACTTTGGTACCTATTGCAGCACTCTGCAGGAGAAACAGGAAGAACAGAAAGACAGATGACTCTTTGGTCACATCAGTGCTTATTCCTCTGCGTTGCTGAAGAGGAACTGCAGCCGGCACTCCTGTAATCTTCAGCTCCCAAGCGTGATAAATGCTGTTCTCCCGACCTGCTGGAGGTTTGTATTCCTATTTTAACTGTTTGCACTGCTCCTAAACATACTACAGCTCCCAATATCTTTTTATTAAAAAACAGCAAAGGTTTTTCCACCAATTGTAAAGACTCTTTAAGTGGACTTCGCAGTTTCTTCAGGTGTCATTGAAGATGATAACCCACAAGATTTTCAAGCAAACCTGCCACAATTAAAAAAAAATAATATACATACACACACCCCCCCAAAAGCATTAGAACAGCACAGTACTTGTTCTTCAACGTTGTCAAGGACATTCCCAAGCAGATTTGGCCTATTCAGCAGGCTTGTCCGAGACAAACTGATACAGGAAACCAACATCCCATTAAAGGTCTCAATTAAAATCTCAAGTAAGTTCCCACCACTGGATGATTTTGTTCAGCCACACCCTTCAAGCCCAGAGGTAAAGCGAGGTAAACAGAGGCCAGAGGAGCACTCAGGTGAGGTTCATCTCGGATGTTCTCTAGCACATGCTACTGCTGGAAACACTCATCACTCACAGCGACGCATTTCAAAGGTGCTGTCAGGAGAGGAGACCGCGCCGAGGACCTTGGTTCTCGAGGAGCGAACAGAGACACGAGACCCTGTCCCAGAGATCTAGGAATCCAGTAAGCACTGGCTCTGGCTCAGACTCGGGTGTGAACTGGTCGTGTCCAGCTCACGTTTCTGTTGTGCTCTGGGGGAAGCAGCTGACATGCAGGTAGTTCAGACATCTCTTCCATCTTCATCCTCTCTCTTTCCCAAGTCAATTCACCAACCATAAAATTCATGGGACGCAGGGCACGGGGTGTGCGATTTCCCACAAACAGGGTAAACCACAGGCACCACCGACACCTCCACACCTGGACTGAAGGGTCTTCACCTTTGACAAAGGCGGGCAGCAGTTTGGAGTCGATGCTGGCGCAGCAGCTGTGGCTTCCTTCCTGAAGACAGGCATCCCCCCTCCTCAGCTGGGTGGACTAAACCCTGTCCACTCCACGTTCCCCCTGCTCCCACGCACACGGTAATGATTTATAGGCGTTGTTTTAAAGCCATTTTCACACTACAATACAGACATTCCAGACTCAACATCCATCTACTAATAAAACACCATCTGTCTCAGTCTCTTGACAGTACAATTCTTTTGGAGGACAACATCAGAAACAGAAGTATTCCAGAGAAGTAATCATTTGCAAAGAGTTCCTGCTGATAAATAAGTGGTGTGCATCACATTTTTAATATAGATCCCTGATACTTTCAGCTGAAAGTTTCATGGTTTCCCCGTATTAAATAAGTTCACAGAAAGTCAGTTAACTCCATTTGCAACAGGTCCATTATCCTCATATGCACAGAAGAAGCTTCGGCCTTGGTGAGGTTTCTGTGCTCCTTTTAAACAGTAGACAGTTATGCTGCACTTAAAGAATCAATGTGTCATACAAAAAAAATAAAAATCTTTCAAATCTTGAAAATAGTGATTTTTTCTCTGTATTTCCCACTCTGCTTTCATGTCAAATTGACCACAAAGTTCTTGTCTATAAGTTTCTTCAAAAATTTCTGCTCAGCATCGATGTTGTGGTACTCGTTCTAAAGAGATGTGAAGGAATAATTAAAAAAATAAATCAAATCATAACCAGAAGCATCACTTTGTTGTTCTCTTCTTTTAATTACTTGGAAGACACAAAGGGTAGGAAAGCTTTGGGGAAAAGATTTTTAGCAAAGGCTGTAGCAGTCTCCCAAGCAAACTGGTGAGTGACTTTATCGCTCAGAACTATATTAGACTTTCCACTGGGACACAAACCAAAGGGATGATCCATCAGTGCCAAGAATGGACAAGGCATGGCCTCCTTCCATCACTAACCCTCCCAACTCCCCCCCCATGCTCAGAGAGAACAGCTACACAGCCACTTTTACAGCACAGGCAGGCAGATGATGACTCACAGCTCAATGGAGGTTCTCACTGCACCTCACCAATCTATTCTGATGAACCAAAACCAACCCATGTTCTGTGCTCTGTCCAGACCCTGGGTACAGAAGGGACCCCTGAGGTTAGTGGAGGACAGCACAAGACAAGTAACTGACAGCCTTTGACACTGATTCCAGGAGATTAAAATTAATACAAATACTGCATGAAAGATTCTGGAGATACAGTGTAATATTTACAACTGAACACCACTAAAGAATTAGTGATAAGGTTTTTGTCTAGGAGTTGTTTAAAGTTTCAAGATTTCAGGAAACTTATGAATGTCTAACTAGTGACAAATGATGGGACAAGAGGAAATGGCATCAAGTTGTAACAGGGGAGGTTTAGATTGGATGTTAGGAAAAACTTCTTCCTGGAGGGTTGTTACACATTGTAACGGGCTGCCCAAGGAGGTGTTGGGAGCCTCCATCCCTGGAGGTATTTAAGAGACTTGGATGTGGTGCTGAGGGACATGGGTTAGTAGTGGATGGCAGGTTAGCATGATGGTTGGACTTGATGATCTAAAGGGCTCCTTCCAATCAAGACAATTCTGTGACTATCAACCTTACCCACACATTGCAAAAAAAGCACCTGCAAGAGAGAAGCCTCAAAATAAAGGCGAGTTTAGTGTCAGAACAAAATTATCTCAGAGCAGCAGGCAGCTAGGGGTCCTCAGGGAGACATGACATGCTCCCATGGGCACTGCCCCTCTCCTTCCTCTTCAGCAAAGGGAAGAGAGAAAACAGTCCCCACATGCACTGGATACATGCATGGAAAAGCAAGCTGCTCACGTTGAGGTAGAGGGCTGAGATGGAGTTACTCAGAGTACAGAGCTGGAGACAATAGCAGAGACATTAAATAGAGGCATGACTGCAGCAGAGAAGGAGGGTGGAGATAGCATCTCTGATGTTTGCCAGTCTGCTGCTCCCTCCTCCTGGAGGGCTGTGGCTTCCCCCTCCTGGAAGCAATTCCTTCTCTTCCTACCTGCTTTGCTTTTCTGCTTTCAATTTCTGACATCCAGCTCTGAATTCAGAAATTCTGCAAGTCTGTAGGGCTCAACTCCTTCCATTTCCCTTTGCTCTTCTTCCTCTCTTTTAAGAGGTTTGTCAACTACAACACACTGCACGAGTAGCTGCCAGGCAAGAAGAGAACGCAAGCAGACACAACACTACTCATGTTCTGACAGTGCAAATGTGCCTCCACGAACAGGAGCTGCACAGCCCACCGACAGCACCACCAGAGCAAAACAGGACATACAGATGGACACACTTCATGCAGATGTTACAGAATATGGTGCAGCACAAGGCACACAAATATCATCCTCCATGTGTTTCACAAAGAAAAGCAGAGTGAAAGAGCCTCGAGCCATGTTAACCCAAGAGCAGCTGAACCAGAAGACAGGAGCCCTTTCTGTCCTGCCAGGACCTGTACCTATAGCGAATCACCTCCCCCTTCTAATGGCAACACTTCCTTCAGCCTTGACAAGCGTTCGGTACCTGCATCATCTGAGACATCGTGTCGTTGCCGTAGTAGTGCAAAGAGCTGTTTCTGTCCGTGAAGTCGTACTTGAAGCCGGCCAGGTGAACCTCGTGGCAGATGTGAAACGCGAGCGTAATGGCGATCAGCCCCGTCGTTGGGTGCTTGGGTTTCTGAGGCAAAAGAGAGAGCGCGCATACGTAAGTACCTGCCAGAAGTTGATGGGGACAGCAGACCTAAGACCAAAGGCAGTGGAAGTCAGGAGGATGTTTCACCCTGTCAGATTCAACCAAATTCACAGATGTGCTCAGGATTCTCTAGATGATGGAGTTCCAAACAAACAGAATAACATGACACACCTCAAAGTTCATAGTACCTAAAAAACTCCCCATGAACGGTACTGCTGCAGTGTTTGAGCTTTTTCAAAGCATGGAAATCCCAGAAGAACACAGGTTTAGACCTTCCCTCATTATTTTCATTAAAAGAAGCCATAGATAAAATTGCTCGTTTCTCCCTGGAGTGAGATATCTCAGAAGTAAACACAACATAAAATGTCAAGAGCAGGTCAAACAGGTGTAAACTGTTAATTAAGTGCACAAAAACCTAGCATTTCTTACAAGAACACGCAACAACTCAGTACAACTGTCTGTCCTACCACACTATCAAGTCCATGACCCACTTAGCAGTAGCAGAGGCTAAAATGATCTGGAGAACGTAAATGAGACAAGGTTTGTGGAGAGAGGTGAATTTCTTCTTTAGGTCCCAGGTGAAGCTGAGGGGAATATGTGCCCCCAGGTACAGAGGGAACTTCCAGGCACTAATGCCATTCCCTTAGCTAAAATAATTCTCTCAGAGGCCGAACAAGCTACGCACTTTCGGTAGCTGCAATCAAACCTCTGGGAGAGCACAAAATCACACACCTTCTCACTCTTACCCAAGGCTCAGCATATTTGCATCTGAAAATAAAGCAGCCAGAGCAGTACTGGACAACTCTGTGCAAAGAAAAGGCAGATGCACTCGACAAAGAAAAATATTTAATTTAATAAAATATCACAATCATATGATAAACAAACAAATCCTGACCATAAAGTTCTATCACCAGCTCTGTAAACCTACTAAAGTCACAGAACTGAATCATCACCATTTACATATAGAGTCTGTTTGTGCCTTTACACAACTCTTGGGAGTATTCCAGAAATAACATCGACTTAAAACACACACTAACGCCCAGGGCTCCTGCCAGCTAGATAAATAACCTTCTGCCCCAAGGGCACAATATTATGGACCTAGTGGTGACTCTGTTGCAATGCCTGTACTAAACAGGACCCAGAAATAACAGCAGAGATGCTGTGTGGTCGGCATTAGTGCTGTTTGGAGTATCAGGAGTATCCCAGGTTCCAACTCGCTCTGTTTACCTTTGGCCACCATAAAGCTGACTTTAGAAGAACATACCGAAGCATCACACTACTTTTAAAAGCGCCCTAGCAGTATCCAGACACCCTCAGCCTGTAATGACACTTGTTCAGTGGGAACTGCCACTGCTCCAGAACGACCTTCTGCCTTCGGTGCTGCCGGCAGCACACCCCATCTTACAACTGTTCTCCCCAGCTCTGCTAACAAACAAAGAGAAACACTTGCTGGACTGGGTGTAACTGGGTGCACAGGGAGCTCCACACCGTCTCAGAAAAGCAGCAGCGGTCTCCTGCAGGCAGAGGGGGCTGAAGCACAGGACTGCGAAGGGATGCGCTGCCGGACAGAGGGCTCCAAAGCCCGTCCTGTCAAGGTCACCCTGCCAACGGAGGCATGACAGGGATGAGGGGCTGCAAACCCCCTGGGATGGAGTGAGTGTGATGTGGAGGTGGCAGAAAGGGGCTCCAAGCTCAGACCCACTGTGCCCCAGCTCTGGGCAGGGTGCCCAGCAAGCAGGAGAGGAGCAGAGAGCATGCATGGAGACCAGAGCGACTGGGGGTCTGTGCCTCTGTACCAGCTCCAGGACACCAGGCTCATCTGTCTGGTTCCCTGACAGCACTGCTCTTACTCCTACACTCCTTGAGAAGGGAGCACAGGAAGATAGGAAGGATTTCTGGGAGCTGTGGATGATCTGCAGCCCTTTGGAGATCTTCAGGCACCCAACTACTATGTTGCTTTCTTCCCATCCTCAGCTGAAGACCTGAAATACCACAGGAGCCCCAGCAAGCGTGCAGCCAAACCAAGTATTCCAGTCTGAGTTAGTAAGGGAGAAAGAAGCTACTCAGAAATAAATAAAAATTAAAAAATCCTCCACAATGATCCCAGAAAGCAAAAACAAACCAACAGGGAAAAAAAAATCTACTCCCTCAAATATTAGAAAAATTAAACCAGGAAAAAGATTGTGGTAGATACTCCACAGCAACAGCCTCTGTCAAATGTTTCCATGAGTGTCGGGTGGCAGATTCTGATGAATCGGCTCTGTGCAGTGTCGTGGCCCCAGAGAATTGTACTTGTGCTAAACAGCATGTGGCTGGTCCTGACAGCACAAGGTGGGGACTCCAGCTTGGGACCTTCCATCAGAAACATTCTTTGGTCAGAAACTGATAGTTAAAACGTGATTTTATGTCCATATTGTTGGTTGACTCATGACAATGCTTGGCATCAATCAGCACAAGAATGCTGCTAGACACATGTCATTAGTGTGGGGCTGAAAATCCTGTATGGTCCCCAGGCCCCAGCAGAGTGAAACTGCACTCTGCTGAAATCATTGGGTTGCTGGGTTTTGGGGGCATTTTGTTTGTTCAGTGTGGGGTTTTATAGCTGTTTTGGTGGAAGTTTTTGTTTTGTTGGGTTTTTGTTTGTTTTGGGATTTTTTGGGGTTTTTTTTTGAGGGAGGGGAAGGGGATGTCCTTCTGTTTGTTTGGGTTTGTTGTTTCACTGGGTTCTTTGGTTTGGTTTTTGGTGGTGGTGTGTGTTTGGTTTTGTTTGCTGTTGTTTTGGGGAGTTTGAGGGTTTGTTTTTTTTTTTGTTGTTGTTTTTTACAAAAAGCACACCACATTTAATAATTCAAGACTCCATAATATTTCTAGAGGTGCTTAAAGACCACCCATCTTCCAATGCCTGTCTGCTTTCCCCAATTTTGCAGAAGAAATCATGTCTGTCAGCAAAAGAAGACACATTGAATACCTATTACACAATCCATAAGAGGTTTTTGGCATACAAGGCTGCCCCACTTTCTTTCTGAACTCCATCTGCCCATCTTTTTAAGAACCACCTAAATGTAAATTAATGCACTATGAACTTAAAAAGATGTTCTACCATAGTCCATTGTAATAGAGACAATAGCCTCCAAGTACACATTTGGTTGCACAAAACTAATAGGCACAGGAGAAAAAAAAAAAATCCTACCTCCTTTGTAGGAAACCTGGTTGGGAAGCGAAGCCATTCGTAAGCAGTTTTTCTGGTGATGCTAGGATCAAGAATCCTGATTTGACTAGATTTGTATATCATGTTCAGGGCTGGTTTCTTCCAAAAGCCTTTAGCACTCTGTAACAGGCAAACAAATACACCTTTTAATCACTATAAACAGCTGATTTTGGTTATGTAGCAACTCTAACCAGAGGAAAATCCAAGGGCAGGAGGTTGAGGAGGAAGAGGAGTGCTGAACCTTCTGAAGTTCAACAAAAACAGGTACCAAATCGTGCTCTGGCAACAGGATAATATGCTGCAGAGGGTGGGGCAGACTGGCTGGCAAACATCTTTGCAGAAAGGTCCCTGATGGACAACAGGCACCAGCAGCATGCCCTGGAGGCAGTAAGTGCTCATTGTGTGCTTGGCTGTGTTCAGACGATCATAGAGAACAGGTAGACAGAAGTTCTGTCTCATGTACACTGTACTCAGCCTTCCTGCAGTCTCAAAAATGCTGGTTTGGGTTCCTCCCAGTGCAAGACAATGTCAAACTGGGGCAAGCTCAGCAGAAGGTCACTAAAACAGTCGTGAGGCTAAAGCACACAGCAAACAAGACTGGTCTGAGAAGGCTGGGTTTGATTTTCAACTATCCAGCAGGGGGTTATTAAAAAAAAAAAAAGTAAAAAAAAAAACAGACCCTGGGTCAGACTCTTCTCAGAAGTGCACAGCAAAAGAATGAGGAGAAATCTTTCTAAGTGAGGGTGCTGCAGCACTGAAGTAGAAGTTATAGACATATCCCTGGAAAGACTCAAAAATTACCTGGACGAGGCCCTGAGAACCTGGTATGGTGTTGAACTTGGCCCTACTTTCTTTCCATGGGGTTTTGGACTGAAGACTTACAGAGAGAAACTCCCCTCCAACATTACCCTGAAATTCCACCAAAGCGTGCGGGATGAAGTGATCTGAAGGTGCCAGGAACCCGCACGCCAGCATATGGAGCAGTGCACAGCTTTGGAGCAAGGATCTGACCCCTCAGGCGGGCGAGAAAGGGGACAGAAGCATTTGTGGGACAGGGAAACCAGGAAGACTGACTGGGAGATCCAGTGTGAAGGTTAAAAGCAAACAGGATACTTTGAGAGAAGCCTGTGGCAAGCTAAGCTGAAGCGCATGAACAATCCAACTCACCACTGTCTGACCGCTTAGTATCTCCCAGAGCCACTTCAGGTCACGTGGTTTGAAGACGATGAGAACAACAGTTGTATTCGGATCGTAATGGATCGGATCCGAGAAGATGGATTCCGGGTAAGAAAGCCGGAAAGTCGTCCTCCTCCCAACATCATCTTCATACCCTACGACAGGGCCATTATTCATTCTGCAGAAGACAGAGACACAGAGATGGCAGTGACTAACCCCCCCGCCGCGTCCTTACCGCACAGCGGCCGGTGCACACCCCACTGTGTGGCCACCAGGCGTGTCCAGGCACAGGAGGGTTTAGCGGCCCCGCATTTACCCGTCACATTACGTGGTAGGTAAGCAATGATCAGGCGTGCTCGCCCCCTAACCCAGAGGGATCAAGCACACGTGGGAACTCGGCCAAGGTGGTTTAGAGTACAGCCACATGGTGGCTTACTGTGTCACACTCAAGCAGGAGGCCTTCTGATTTGGCTCAGACATGGAAACTAGAGAAGACCAAAGGGAGTATCTGGCTTGGAGAATTACCCAGTGCTCCTTTCACAGTACGAGCTGATCCAGATCGCACAGAAGGCAATTCAACAATGCTTTAGTACTCTTCACTATCCACAACATATAGGGATTATGATGGTGCACCCAGTGCTGAGACATCTTTATGTACCAGGGGGGTTTTTTGGTTGAGGGTTTTTTTTTGTGTGTTTTGTTTCAAAACAGTACTTGTGCAGTACTAACGAGCAGAAGGGTCAGGTCTCTCCTGCTCTGAGGTGCTGTGGGGCTGTCTGTCGTTGAGGGGCTGTGTTTAAGTCTCCACCTTGCAGTTACTGCCATGCTGCATTTTACTTTTTTTGTGAGAAGTCAGGCACTCTGTACACGCTACTACACTCCTGCCACTGCGACTGAATTCCCTGAACAGGAGGAACACTGCTTAGGAGTAAATGTATGCAAAGCAAGGCATACAGGCAAGAGAGTATTTCAACCGTTTATCAGTGGTTATTAAACACAGAATGCAAGCACCCCTTCTTTGTCCATCCAGTGTAAACTAACACATACCATATTGCTGAAACAGTTTTCTATTTCAAGCTGTTTTTAAATATGTGACAACACTCTACAGGAGATTTCCATTTTAAGAACAGCAGCTAGATCTGTAAGGAAACCAGAGTACTTGAAATAGCCTAACAATAATTTGTGGGGTTTCCTTACATCATTATACTACAGCGAAAATAAGTGCAAGTGGAAACCTTTGTGTGGTTTTTTTTGTAAACCACAAAGGTGTCTGAGTAAAGTTTACTAAGAACAGAGATATTATCTGCACTGTGTTCTACGGTTTTAAGATTGTAAGAGGAGCTACAACTGAAGCATCCCATGTGTATTACATCAGTACATTTTCAAACTCATGCCAAACCCCAAGCTTCATGTGAAACTGTATACAGTAGCACTTGAAGAGACTGAAACACTATGACTAAAATAAGCATTATGATTGATGGCAAAGTAACAAAACCAAGATTTTGTTCAGTGTTCAACACAACGCTGGAGCAGACAAACCAAAACAGCAGCTCAGAAGGTTTAGTGACAGAGGGTTCGGGCACTCTATATGCCAGGGTACCTCCATGGCCAAAAGGCTGCATAATCAGTTACCATCTCAGTTCCCAAAGAACTATTTATCTTTTTCATATCACACATAAAATTATACTGAAATGAGCCAAATAGTCCTTTTACAGTTGATTTGAATTCCCCACACACACTTCCTCCTTGTCTGCTCTTCTCTGAGCATTTCCCCAGTTTCCCCAGTCCAGATGCCTCTTCTTCACACCCCAGTGTACTCTGGTAGGTTGTGACATCTCGTGAACTTCAAGTTTGAGGGAAAGGGGCAGACATCAATACCATCCTCCAGTTTACAAGTTTCTTGACACAGGCTTCCCAGCATAATAAATGTCACATTTAATCCACATGCCAACACAGGGCTAAGACAGGCGCGGTGTGGAACGTAGGAGGCAAGGCTGCCAGGGATACCAGCAATGGGCACATGCAGAGCTCTGGGCTGTCCCATACTTGGACCCATCACTGATGGCAGCATCATACAGGTCTGCCACAAGGCAAACTATCCACCCAGTGGTCCTTGCCACCCACATCATCCAGACTGTAAGAAAACACCGATGCTTTTTTTCCTGATTTTTCTTTTTTTCCAGTAAAGGCTATAACAGAATAAGCAGGAAATTTTACACGTTTTTGTTTGTGTAACGACTGAACTCCAAAGCTACTGGCTGATGGCAAAAGTTTAACTCTTTGCACACATAATGAAAGGAAGATGCCATTTACCTTATTATCACATCATATGAGTCGATTTTCTCCCCTAATGTCTTATTTCGAAGTACTCCTCCGTTACCGACCACAACACACCGTCTGCAGGCAATGCTGTGGAATAAACAGAATTTCAGTATGTACAGCATCCCTTACTTCACATTGGTTTTAACTGTACACTGGCATTTAGCTTATTTATTTACTAGCTGAGGTCCAGGATCTTTGAGGCTCCTGGTCCCCTACAGAGCACTCTCAATCCTGTGTCACACTCTAAGGCTGCTTTCCAAAAATACACAGCTGCATTGTTTCAGGAAATGACAGAGTCAGGAAGGGGCTTCTCTCATGTTAAACTGTATTTATAGGTGTCCTTTTTCTCATGGTTTGCTGTTTAAGATCATCTAGATGGGTGCTGTTAGGGATGTATGACCAATGGACGTCATCTACCTGGACTTGTGCAAAGCCTTTGACACTGTCCTGCACGACATTCTTCTCTCTAAACTAGAGAGGACGGGTCTGACGGATGGACCACTCAGTGGACAAGGAACTGGCTGAATGGACACAGAGAGTGGTGGTCAACGGCTCAATGTCCAAGTGGAGACTGGTCACGAGGGGCATCCCTCAGGGGTCCGTGTTGGGCCCGGCCCTATTCAACATCTTTGTCGGTGACATGGACAGTGGGATGGAGTGCACGCTCAGCAAGTTCACCGACGACACCGAACTGTGTGGTGCTGTCGACATGCTGGAGGGGAGGGATGCCATCCAGAGGGACCTTGACAGGCTGGAGAGGTGGGCCCATGCCAACCTCATGAGGTTCAACCAGGCCAAGTGCAAGGTCCTGCATCTGGGTCGGGGCAATCCCAGGCACAACTACAGAAACTACAGACTGGGGGGAGAGTGGCTCCAGAGCAGCNGCACCTTTCCTACGAGGAAAGGCTGAGAGAGTTGGGGCTGTTCAGCCTGGAGAAGAGGAGGCTCCGGGGAGACCTTCTAGCGGTCTGCCAGTACCTCAAGGGGGCCTACAAGGAAGATGGGGAGAGACTGTTCAGTAGGGCCTGTTGTGACAGGACAAGGGGTGATGGTTTTAAAATAGAGGGAGGGAGATTTAGATTGAATATTAGAAAAAAGCTCTTTACTGTGAGAGTGGTGGAGCACTGAAACAGGTTGCCCAGGGAGGTGGTGGATGCCCCATCCCTGGAGACATTGAAGGCCATGTTGGATGAGGCCCTGAGCAACCTGATCTAGTTGGGGGTGTCCCTGCTTCTTGCAGGGGGGTTGGACTAGATGACCTCTGGGAGTCCCTTCCAACTCTAGCTATTCTATGATTCTATGTTGTCTTGCACAATGCTTCAAAATAGTGCTAGTCTGGGTCTATCAACTAGAATAGAGTAAGTGGGGAAAAACTCTCTCAAGTTAAAGTGCTTCTGCAGCACAAGTCCACAACTAGGGAGATCTCCAACACGAGCTGCAGTGGCAAATTTATGTTCACAAACTACCTTACAGGCATCAGAATTGTGCAAGTGACAGACCTCAGCCTGGTGGCACACACACACATATCATGGCTCTACACATTAATACACTGATTTGTCCCTGTTTAGAAAGTGCTGTCTAAACACGTGCTGAGAAGCACACATTGTCATGGCACGAGTGGTGTGATTGAAAACTGCATCCTCATATGGCAGGATTCAAACTAGCAATACTAGGTATAAAATGTACATAAAATACCTTGTATAACACGTCCAATCAAAGAAGTATTTCCTTTCAAATTTAGACTATACTCACACTTGAAAAGCACCCAAGAAGGTATTAGGCAAACACTAAACTTGAGTTGCAATGGTACAGTTGTCCAAGGCTTTTTAATTTTGTCTTTTGCTCTGTATTGTTTTATTGCAGTGGTGGTAAAACAAGTGCTTTGCAAGTTAAAAAAAAAGAAAAAAAAAGCATAGACAATCTTGGTGTTGCTTTACTTGAGAAACTCTGCCACTTTATGGTAGGTCTATGTATCCAGTGTGTAGGACTGCAAACTCCTTACAGAACTCGTGTGTCAATTTTGTTGCAAAACGCTTCTTTATTTAAAGCAAAAGGTGTTCTTCAACTTGGTTGTGGAGGGAACAATGGCAAATAAGAACGCAGGAACTCTCTCCAGACACAAAGGCACTCAAGAGCTGACTGAGGATGAGCCACCTCTGGCCACACCACTCCCACATTTCATCGAGGAAAAGGCTCTATGGCACTTCTTACTGCGAGGGGGCCCAGGCCCAGTCACAAAGAATACTGTAATCTCTACTGAATGCTCGTGGTGGTGCTAATTACATAACATCTTTCTCCTCAGAGTCCAGCCTGTTTCTTCAGCTGAGAGTATTATCCAATGTCAATGAAAACAGCCCCTTCCAGCTGAGCAGGGGATCAGTGCACAAAGCAGCTCCCTATATTCCCTATGGCAGAGTTCATGCAGTTACGCTGCGCACAGGCGAGAGAACGGCAGCAACGCTGAAAGCTAAAACGAGAATTAGCACCAATTGCAGAGACAGCTATGTTAAAAGAAATGCTGGGATGGTGCCTCCTCACCTGCTGCTCTAGGGCCACATCTGCAGAGGAAGTTACCTTCAGTTTGCTTTTTATATACATATATATATATAAATGGTGAAGCTAAATGCAGCTCTTAGGATGAGGGCAACATGGAAAAAGTCAGCACACCTCTCCCTGGTGTTTGTCTCCTGAGCAGCTCAGTAAGCACCAAGCATTCATAAAATGATTTCCAGCTAATGCCACAAGTCCACGTGACTCTACCTCGGAAATCAAAGGGGTGAAAATCTGTAACTCCACTCCATCCTCCAAGAGGCTATTCTCTCTGCACCCACAAAACCCTTCTCCCTCTACACCAAGACTGCTTCAGCCCATCCGTTTTCCAGGTAGTTTTTCAATACAGCTTTAAGATGTCCTGCGAGAGCAGGCGGATGAACATATGCCTCTCACAAAGCTTACAGGAGGATGAGAGGAGCAGAAGATACCTCTTTGCCCAAATCACACTTTATTACCTGCAGCTCTATCATAGAGCTCAAAGCAAGATCCTGAACTACAGAGAGAAGCAACAGTGAGGAGAAACAGGAAGGAAAAAGGAAAAATGGACAAAAGCCATGACCAGTATGTGACAAAGGTGAGAAAGTGCAGCATCAGCACATGGCTGTATCCTTTTTTCCTGTCACTTAAGGCATGCTCTGTGAACCACTGAAAGTTTCAATCAAGACCTTTGAATTCTGAGTCACTGTTACCCAGCCACAGCTGGTAACTGAGGTACAAACCTCATCAGCACAACGCAAATTTTAACTGCTTCTCATACTCCAGCCCCTGGTGGAACCTCCTGGCTCAAGCATCTATCCCTGATGCTTGGTGGACACCCCAGTTTGGCAGCGAATGACACACCATGCATGAACTCATCTTCAGGTCTCAATAAAAAGCCAGGAAAATTGGTCCTAATCTTGCTAAATATTTTCTATTATACCCTCTGAAAAAACAACTATGTCAACTCCATTACAAACAATTTGCATTATTCTGACTATGATAAGCAGTCGAAAAGTTACTTTGAGGAGGATCTGCTCTTTCTGCCCCTTGTGGATGAACTTTAAATGATTACTGCAGACCTCTCAATTTCTGTCAGAGGCTATGATGTAAGAAACTTCTTCATTATGTCAGTCTGTAGCTATTCCAATAATGCCTTCCACTCTTCCATAAAACTGAAGAGCTCTTTGACTTCACCTCTCTGCACTGTGCAGTTGTGATGTAGCTGGACACGCTCAGGGCAGGGAGGGCAAAAGAAAGTGTGACTTTAGGGCCAGGCAGTTGAAGCTCACACAGCCACAGAAGCTGGGTAGCTGCTTCCAAGTCAAATCCCTGTTACTGGCAGGTGCAGACAGAGCTAAGAGTTGACTAATACTACTTGGAAAATAGAGTGAAATATAAGCCTAGTTAAGTTTTCACACTCCGGTGCCCTTAACATGCACACTCAAAAATAAAGAGCTGTCTTCAAAAAAACAAAAAAAAACCAACCCAAAAAACAAACCAATAAAGCACCTCAGAGAAGTATGATAAACTTTTGAAGAGGATAAAGTCAACAAGCAGATCAAGCACTCCTGATGAACTGTACACAAATACAGTCAAATACAGTCAAATGAATTAAAAGACCAGCCTTTAATCCCTTGTCAAGTTCAGGAAGTTGAAGCGGGCCAACTCAAACAGGAAATCTGGCATAAATGTGTTCTTTCTGAATTGTCTCCTTCACTTAGCCCCCCTACAGCATCCAAGTGTGTCCAGTTAGATCATAGGTCTACGCCCACAGTAGCACAGATTCCACTGACAACAGTAAGCAGGGAGGGAAATTGTTTATGCTAGAGTAAAAAAACCAGATCATCTTGGGAAACAGACATATGAAATGGAGAAGTAACAAGGCTGTATGTATTCCAAGATATGTAAGTTAAACAAACTGACCTCTGCTTACTGTAGATCACAGAAAACAACCCATCCATTTTCAGCGGACTGTTACAGACAGTTTACCAGTCCCACTTTTTTCATATCTTCACATTTAAAAACCCCAAACAGCCACCCTAAAGAGTAACACTCATCCTTTCCCCAAGTCAATACACTGGCAAGAAGAGAAATAAATTCAGATGCCAGGTGTACTGCAAGTGAAATACAACTGACTGAAAAGTCTGGAGGCCACCAGCATGATATTAACAACAGTGAAAAACATTAAGACCTCAGTGAAAATGATTGCTATAGCAATGGTTTGAGTGACTAAGGATTTGCGTTTAGGTGTTAAAGAGTACTACTAACAGAGTAGAGCTAGAGTATAAATGGATCCTGATCCAAATCACGTGGTAGCTGATCTCCAAATATCACCCTATTCACATGGTAAACAAGAGCCTCTTGATCTCAAAGCCAGGCATCAGTTACATGTTTTGTTTACATGGTGAAACGTTAAAAGAAACATTTTTCCTTGTCTATAAAAGAAAAATATTGTTAGATGGAGCCACAGCCTTTAAAGGTCAAAAGGCTTACATCCTCCACATTCCACTGAAATACTGTTTCTCTGGAGAAGGAAAAAGAAGATCTCAACCTCAACTCCTTTGACACACACCCCCGCAGCCAGTTGAGGAATGTAAATTATTTCCTCTGAGGTTATTTGGTAAAAGGAGGATGTGGAGGTCGCATATTGTTGAATAAGGATTGTGCAAATACATTTGTATGAATTTGCTGCTGTTCAACTTTGAGTCTCGAGAGTGCTCAGCAAGGAAAGGGGTAGTGCAGGTGTTCAGTGGTTACTCCGAGGACATACCCTGAGCCTGGCAGCAACACAGAACTGCACAGTAATGCTGTTGCATTATTACTGGAGAGCGCTGCTGGGATTAATTCCCAAAGTGTTTCACTTTTAAAAGCCACTATATTTTAGTTAAATGTATATAAAAAGCTCTTTACTACAGTGATTCATGCCTTAACAATGCTATACACACACACAAAGAATAGACTATATGAAGTCACTGTACATTTGATTTTTTTAATACTAGTGCCTGTTAAAGAGTCATAGTTCTCATTTTGCTTCAGTACTACAGTATATTACTGAACGCAGCGGGAAGGAGGAGTAGGTAAAAGAAAACTTGGTATTAAACCCAAGAGAACTCTTGGGTTTAATTCATGTTTAAACCCAAGAGTTCTCTTGGGTTTAAACATGAATTACCTTGTTCGTATTTCACCCAAGTTTTAATTAAAACATGATCTTAGCATTTGGCTTGAAGCAACAGCCTTGTGTTTGATCCCCTTGACTAAAACAACAAAACCAAGTCCAGTCAAACCTCGGCATTATTTGCATTTGCCTGTAGTGAGAAGCCTGCACACCAACACGCTACACGGCAGGTTCTCAGCCCATGTGCCAGACTGCAAATCTCAGAAGCCATTTGCACCACTTAGTAAACGTGGCGTTTTAGTATACTTGCCAACTCCACCACACTACCTACAGACAAACCAAACAAATCCCAAACCAAAACAAACCCCAACAACAACACGACACACACAGAGCTTCCAAAAAAAAAAAATTAACAAAAAAAGCCACCAACCCCTACCCATTGAGAAGTGGCTTCAAACGAAGATACTTCTACAGAAGGACAATCTGAGGCATGGGAAGCGAGTTATCTAAGGCATGCTCCGCTCCGTGCCACACCCTGGTTACTCCCCAAATGCCAGGAACAGTTTTTCCTGGCTGCCTGGTCTCACTCCCGGGATAGGAAGCTGAGCACATATGGGAACAAGGGTGTGCTGCCGGCCAGCGGACGCCCTGGCACAGGGACACGAGTAACATTGCTTTTGTGTAGAAAAAGTGGCTTGTTTGCACCTGCTTATCTCAAACATTCTCCAGCTCACACTAGTAACAGCCTTCAAAGAGGAGAGCACATTCAGTTTTTAAAGGCTGATTACACGTATCTCGGGCATAAAAAGATCCTACAGGAAGAGAGGACTAATATTCAACTAGCAAATTCCTACCACGCTCATGGAAAGAGATCTGTGAGCTTAAGCTCCTTCACAGAACAACTATTCTTGAGTGCTGGTGCTGTATATGTTTAAAAGCAAACATTTAAATCCTGGAATCAATCTGCACACCACTTGGGCACTGTCAGTCAGATCTGCATTATAGCTAATGATCTATTTCAGATTAACACCACTGATTCCTCTTCAGGTAAATATTAACAATACAGCAAACGGAAATAGTAGCAAATAAACCATCTCACCTGTCATTGTCATTGAAAAGTCCACAGTTCTGCAGTCTTGAAAGGGCTAAACGGAAAAATTGCTCTAGAAAGCAAACACAAAGATTAATGCAAAGATTCTGTGCTGTCCAAAACAAAACCAAGCATTCCACCCTGGCTACAGCTTTTTCAGACACAGCAGGTTTTATGCACTGTGCATAAAACCCTCAAAATAAAAAACACTTATTCAGGGCCACAGGTCAATCATTGATGCCCTAGAAATTCAGGTTTATCAGAGCTCCTCTCTGGGAAACTTTTCCTGCCCCAATGCTCCCCTGTTGTAAAACAGCATGGGATTTGTAATTAAAAAGTCTTAGTTACAGTAAATGAGCATCAGAACAGTTTACAAGACCTATAGCCTAACTGACTTCCCCAATCTGCCCCCTCCCCGCTTTTTCTTTTTTTTTTGCTTTTCTTCTACCAACCTTCAGATGAAACAGAAGCAGACTTGACCTAAGAGGAGGGTCTGTACAGCCAGGGACCATAACAGCATTAACATATTTTGGGAGAAGATATCAAATAAGCTCATACTCACCACTGGCAAAGCTGGGCATAGGGCACCTTCCCAGCCTTCCCTTGGTGGGCAGGTGTCTGCTGGACACCAATACATCTCTAACTGGGAGGGGGCCTCAACTATTCCTTACTGCTTTTCCTCACCACAGCCCATGAGGAAAATGAAACCATCCTTGTTACGCTGATGGAGGACAAACTGAGGTTCTAAGGCACAGATCCCCAGGAAGGTGCACTGCTCAGCATTAAAAACTCAGGCTAGAGACTTCCCAACCCCGTCCAAAGTCAACTAGGACCCTTAGCATCTCTAGGCCCTGTCTACTCTGCCATGACCAATGCAGCAGGCATGAACAGGCCAACACTTTACACAGGCACAGCAGGAATACCATCCCCATCCCACCCCACCCCAGTGACACTTTCCCTGGTAAGAGAAGCGAGCCCAAGTCAAAGGGAAATTCTGCCAATATAACTGCCCCAATCTGGGGACTTCTGCCTCAGTAGGACTCTGGATCCCGATCGGATTAGGTGTGTTGATCTAACTCCAACACGCTGACTTGGCAAATATTTCACCTAGCAAAGCACTGGCTAAGCATCTTTAGGACTGCAGCCCACATATAAACAAAAGCAAGCTGAATAAGCTCCACTATTCCTTACTCCCACCTTCTTGGAGCTTCTCTGCCAAGAGGTGCATCCCCAACACGGTGTAAAAACAGGAAGGTGCCAGGTCAGAGGGACTACAGGAAACCATTAAGTCACTGCTACAGTCTCCCAACAGGGCTGGCATCAATGAATAGGAAAGGCCAGGGCCAGAGGTTCAAGCAGCTTTACATGTCATGTAGGTGTTTCTGTTTGAAGACAAGGTACATGGGGAACACAAACCTGCTCTCTTTATTCCATAGGGCAGTTCAAACTTATCACTCCCGTGGAACTCGGCCACGCTGATAAAATCATTAGCGCACAGGAACGGGTATATTTTGTCAACACTAATGAAGAGGGAAACATAAGAAATTTCAAAAGTCAGTATGATGTATTTGAATAAGCCAAAAATGAATGCAATTGCTTTAAAAGAACCCAAACCAACAAACCCAAACTTTCTTTACCCTACTTCAATTGACAATTTTTAACAGAAGAAAACTCATTAGCACAGGGAAAGAAAGCAGGTGACAGAAAAGGGAAAGATTTTATAATGGCAAACATAGGTAGAGAGTGAGATAAAAATTATTTCTCTGCTAACATAAGTTACATAAAGTCACTAAAAATCACAACTCAAAGCTTACACCACATGACTGCATATTTAAGAGAACTACGTAATCCGGAAAGACAATGAATAACTTCAGGTTTGAAAATTAAACAACGAGCAGCTAGGAAAATCAGAAGTTACTATTATATGGGGCAATTTAATAAATAAGATGGCAATTGAAACATGTTTTAACTGAAAAAATACCATCTCCTGAAAAACATCACTTTGAGGTGCTCTCATTCCAAACAAGTAGCATTTGACAGCTGTGCTGATGTTGGTAAGCAGTTTGGGACAACAGCAAAAAAAGTATGGAACCCTCATGTCCACAACAAACACGTGAGGGTGACATTACTGGAACAGGCTGCCCAGAGAGGTTGTGGAGTCTCCTTCCCTGGAGACATTCAAGACCAATCTGGACATGTTCCTGTGTGATCTACTCTAGATGATCCTGCTTGGGCAGGGGGGGTTGGACTGACTGATCTTTCGAGGTTTCTCACAGCTCCTAATATTCTGTGATCTTGGGCTTTTTTTTTTGTTACTCCAGGCTAACTCTAGTGGAGTCCCACAGACCGAGCACCCTTCAGCAGAGCAGCTGCAGTACACTGGCTGTGTTCCTGAGGTGCATCATCTGGCTTAGCCAGAAGTCAGATGTCTGAAAGGAGCCCAGTGGACGTGTGCCAGGGCCACCCTGCGATGAGAAGTATGGCTCGTGGGAATCACAAGGCGGTTTGTCTCAAAAGCTCATCTTCCTGAAAGCTGGAACATGATGACATCACACATCAGAAGTGTTAAGACAGAAAGAACAGGTCACTTCTTTCTTCAAAAGACAGCAACCACAGACAAAGGTTCTCTCATAGGGGGGAAGAGACTCTCACTAATATATCTGCCAAGCCAAGTCAAACGATGAACAGCAGACCCAGTCCTGTCACGTTACCATGTCTTTGGCTTCACTCTGGAGTGAAGTGGAGAGGCACTCAGTGAATGGGTGGCTTTTGCTACGATCCTGCATGCTAGGTCGTGTATTAGAAGTGTTAACAGGGAAGTATACAGTCACAGTGAGAAAACCCTGTGTTGATCAGAAACACCAGGGGCCAACACGTGACTTGTTTCTCCATTAAGAATATTAATAGCTGTTAAAAAAACCCCACAGCTTTACAAATCAAGTGTCTCACTCTAAGCTCTACATGTTCAGAAGATGCTAACAGTAAAAAGGAGAGAAAATAAAAGGGAAATAAAAAAAGAACAAAACCCCAAACACCACAGCCTACACACCAAGAAGCGGGTAAATAAACACGACCAGCTAACTTTGAGACATCGTGTGATAGGCACCCATATTAAGTTTAGTGACTTGCCTTGCTGTTCAGAAACAGCTGGTAAGCTTAGACATAATAAATAATTTACCTACTGCAAAGAGATTCTTAATTCTAGCTCTTCTAGCTCTGGTTCCTTTCCAATAAATAATTCTGCCAGGTCAGAAATCCTTTTCAACCTCCCCAGGCTATTACCCAAGTGCACAGACCAGATCTTCAGCTCACACAAGCTATCTCTGTCAAGGAGCTATGGAAATATACAGAACAGACACTCCTCTAGCGTGGCACCTACTTTCTTATTGTCCATCTCCAAGTCCATTCCTGCCCCTTTGCTCAGCCCCAGAGCTATCCTGCTGTGCTTCACAGAGACAGCCTGGGCACATGCTGTGGGTGAGGGACCCAGGGCCACCAACAGGACAATGAGTTTGGCAGCTAATCAAAACTCAATCACTACAGGACTTCTTTGGGGAAGAAAAACCTGGAGATCCTTCCGTGTTCTTTAAAACAGTAATAGCACCAAATTAAAGCCATGTTTTCTTGTACGAAAGGACATTAAAAAAAAAAAAAGAAAGAAAAAGCAATGGTGTCTCTTTCAGTCAGGACCTGGTCTGAACATCTTCCCAGGCTTTCTCAGGGCCACACTCCTCCACGTTTGCTCAGGTAAAACAAAGCCAGTATAGCCTGCCTGCTTCTGACTGATATAGCACTTCCTTGACCTCTAACATATAAGACTTGCTGAAGCTCTTCCTTTGTTCTGGCTGCTTCTTTACAAAGAAAGCTTCCTGTGAGCACCTTAAAGCAGGGGACACCTCCACACAACTCAATGACACTATCAGAGGAACAAAACCGAGACTAATCCCAACTGTTATTAAAAGTAAATTCCATTAAAATTCTATTGAAAGGAAAGAATCTTCTATTACTAATGCTTGGATGATTTTTTTCCTCCATATTTCCTACTCCTCTTTCCAAATAAAATGAAGATATTTTCAAAACTTCTCTGGTCTCTGGCTGCTAAAGAAATACTTTAGGTACTAAAAAAAAATAAATCTTCAACTTAAGTCCAGATTCTTAATAGCAGAATGACTGAGTTTCAGTCCTGCATATAAAGATTTCTTTTACAGGAAAAGCATGGGGAGAGCAGGCAGTGTGGAGTTTAAATGTCAATTATTAAAACAATTTCACTCTTACTAGCTACAGTATCTGAACAGAAACTACTTACTGGGTACATACACCAGCATGCTGGGCTAGCTGGGTGGTTATTATTGCTCAGGTGCTGACCAGTGGCAAGCTAAACAGTTTGTGTTGCCACAGCCAGGAAAAGCAGCAATGAACCCAAGCCCAAAAGCTGTCAATCTAAATATGAATTAGTCCAGAATATGTAAATAGCCCATCTCTACCTCACTCATCAGAGCTGCTCCTTTCCCCCTCCTCTCCCTACACTTCACACAGAAGACTCACCCCTGTAAAGATTCAAACGCTGGTTTCAGGAGACAAGTGTCCAGCGTGTTCCTTCTCTCCACAGCCGTAGGTGGCAGCCTGCAAAAGAAGAACTTCAAAGAAATACCCAGAACAGCAGCCACAAAGTAGGGAAACTTGGACAAGCCAAATTAGTAAATGTTGATTACTCAGTCAACACCACACCAAATCTTCCTGATTGCCTCTATCTGCATTATGAAGACAGATTTCTCTTGCTGCAGTATGATTACTTATACTGGCAAAGTGCCACTCCAAGGGGTCTGCAGCCTCCCTTGCTCAGCAACCACAACCAGAGGTGAGATCCAGACCCACCTGCAGAGAAGCAGGACACCTGGGCTGAATCACCCCTGCCCCATACCCGGAGAGCACCAACCAGCAGTGCTACTCAGAGGAGGGGAGTCTTGTTTGTTTGGAGAGGGGAACAGACAGCACGAGTAGGGTGGTTACTTCAAGGAAAATGAGATTCTTTGGGGATAAGTCATTCCTCTCATTATAAGGCTCAGATTTACACTTCTAAGCACATTCCCTTCTTGGTGATTTAGCCCAATTAATAACAAATACAAAGCCCAGCAGGGAGGGTAAAGTTCAGTGTTAGCAATTCCTGCATCTGGGCTGCATTAAGAACAGAAGGATGAAACCACCACATTGGAACCACAGGCCAAACAGACCATTAAGGTTAATTGCTTTTGGTAACCTCGAGTTGTCATGTGAATACTGACACTGAGAAAGTACCCTGTGAAACATATCAGCTGGCCAGCTCGTTGCTGCTCTCCAGCATCAGGTTCACAGAGGCCATTCTGCAGAACAGCCCCTGGGAGAACAGAGACCTCCTTTTAACGCTTTAGCACAGGCTCTCATTACCCCCCAAATCTAACTGTAGGAGTTTATTAGCAGATCAGCTTATACATGCACTTGTCATTCATTTAATATTAATCACAAAAGTTGCCATCACATAAATACTAACCAAACTCTGTAAACCTGACACAGACAAATACCTTTCTGCCAGACAGGTTGTAATTGTGCTCGTAACAGAAACAGCCAATGGACACAGCTGTACAATAACTGTTTGGACAAAGGGGTCTACAGACAGAGGCTACAGATATTAGTTCTCAACCCCTCCCCCACCTTCCCCAAAACCAGCCAACCAAAATAACCCCACCACAAAAAGACTCAACTGCTGAACTTACTGGGTAACTCCACTAGTTTCATAAGAAGGAGGAGCCCTCACAGAGGAAGTCTGTCCATAAAAGCTAATCCTGCAAAAAGGGAAATGTCACAACGCTGTGGTTTGCTATGAACAGAAGCCACAACAGAAAGCTATTCATGTTGGTTGTATGCTATAAACAAGACAAATAAGAGGCACATCAATCACTATTTTTCCAAAGCTGTCGATACTATCTTCGTAACACAGTCCTGGTCACACCTGAGTGAAGGCCAATGGAAACTTAACGGTTTTGATAAGCACCCTGAATTTTAGGTCCCAAGCCACCTGTCCCTTGCAGTCTGGAGACAGCAAAGACTCACTTCTCAAAGTTCCCATTGAGACTCAACAAATTTTAGCTTTTCAAAAGGTGCCCACTACACCTGTGCTTATTCCCATATATGGAGCAGGTCTCTCCCACACCATTTCTCAGACATCTGAAGGAACAAGCTAACACTAACCACACATAGGATGGGAGGAGATAGATGCACGAGACACACAAATAAGATATCTCTGTCTCTCCTCACCTGAGCATCAGTTTTCTTGAAACTCAGCTCCCTATCTCTGAGGTCCTGACCTCTCCTTACAACCAGGCTCAAGTCAACAACTAGTTACAAAGCAACACAAGGGGTGGCAGGACAGAACAATCACATTCATTCCTTCACTCTACAAAACAAAAAACCCCAAAACCCAACACTACAAACCAAACCCACCCCAAGAACACAAACACAAAGCAAACACACAAACAGAGAGGTTATCAGTTCTGCTGATTACTGGTAAACAGCTGTTCAGCGACACAGCAACTCACAGCCACATCTTTCTCATAGCCACAGAGGTGTCTGTACTATAAGCAAACAAAGCACCACCATACCAGTAGAGGTTATTTCTCCACAGATTCCCATGCAGTATGCCATACATAACAGCAGCTGCCAGGATAAAAAACAGAAGGATTCGTTTCATGACTGGTAGACCTGAAATATAAGAAAAAAAAAAAGCAAATTTGAAATCCAAGTTATACTATCAAAATCAACTTTTATAAAGTGTGTTGAAATCTGTAAGAGGAAATAAACATTATTAGTCCCATTCTCCACCACCACAAAGTTGATGAGGAAATCAACTCTGGGGATCTCATCCCAGTGATAGGAGCTGATTGCTGTTCTGTACCTGCCACACGTGCACAGTCTTCATGGTAACACAGCAGCATTGAGAGCCTCAATCTAGGTTCTCCCTGAAGACACAGGAGGAAGATGGGCTCTTCCAGAAGTACAGCAGAGTTGAAGCTGGCAGCTCAAAGAAACCAGCTTCTTGGGTCAGAAGTTGGCCTTCCTAGGTACCTGTGCCTCTCAATTCTTGCACCACCCACTATCAGTTTCCATAATTACACAGCTAAGCACTGGCGCTTTCCAGGAGGCAGATAGGCTGATGCTGATGAAGGAGAGCAAGGTATGAGCTGTCACAAATTGCTACCGGCTTTTTTAGGATCACTGAGTATCCCTGAAGTGTGTTAAAAGCTGCACTAAAGCTGCCTGCTTATGCCCTCATGCCCTGCACAGTTTCCAGCTCCTGACACAGTGTTATGCTGCCCCAACCCAGAAAAACGGGGTTTCCACACAGTGCAAAGCAAGACAGAGAAGCTAGAAACAAATCTGTGGAACATACTAAGTTATGAAGAAACAGCAGAGGAGGAGTTTTCATCTCACTGCACAGTCTAGGAAAAAAAAAAAAAACCCAACCCAGAAACATCTCAGAAACTTGTGCATCTGGCAAGACAAGTTGGGGGAAAAGCAAGGTCTGTGTTGCTCGTGTCTAACACACTGAGCCGCCCTTTCAGCAACTATGAATGAACTGTTGTTGCTTACTCTTCTCAAAGTCCAAAATAGCCATTTCTAGCCACAGACTACTGTGGAAATTTACTCAGGAGCTGTGTCTTTCTACTATTTTTGCTTCTCCCCCTATCATGGTACACAGGTTCAATGCACACAGCGCATAAACACCAACTTGCATATCTGTATTTTTAAAGTGAAGGTAACAGCTGTCCAGCAAAAGAGAAGCCACATCCAACTACACTGCTGGATTTGTCAAGAGCAAAGCCTTTGGGATTTATGGTTTGCTCTTTTCTTTAATTTTCTTTTTAATTCCATGTTTTGTTAGTTTTGGGGTTGGGTTTTATTTTTTAGATTATTTAGAATCACTGTTATTTTAAATCAGTGTGAAACAGCTACCTGTGTTAAACCTCAAGGCAGATACAGTCTGAATGATTTCCAGCAACATGCTTCGTGCTAGTAACATTTTAGCATCGTAGCTTGTATTAAAGGCCAAGAAACTACTAGAGGGTGCTGCACTTTATCAGAAATCAAGCAGCAGACTACTACTCAAACAACTTCACCCCCAAAGAACTAACTTCACACTGAACTATTTCCCCTGCCACCCCACCCCCAACTGTAGGGTCAGAAATGAAGTTTTATAACAGCCCCTGCCAGTAACAAAGCCACAGAATGAACAAGCTATATTCTATCAACCTTAAGCATATCCCCCGGCCTGTCCTGCTCTGTTTCTCTGACCAAACACTCGCAGCCTCCAGCTGCTGCAATCCCACTCTTTCATCCCTCCCCTGGAAGTAACACTGCCTCCCTTATGGCTCCAATTCTCCTGACTCTTCTTGAAGAATCACTGCTAATTCTCAACTTATAAAACAATCCCACGGGGTGGGGGGTGTTCACCAATTTTGTAGGAGTCTTTCCCTAAAACTGCAAGAGCAGTACAGGAAATCTCACTTACTGGGCTCAGTCAAACATCATCAGCTCCAATTGGCTTGCTTTATTGAAAGACATATTGTGCTCTTTGATTCCCCCCTCCTTCCATTGTCAGTATGTTTTCCTCCTGCTTTGCAAAAGTTTGCTGGAGTATCCCACTAAGGTGGAAGTCAGCTGTTTACTTTTTGCTCCCTAATTCAATCAAGCTTCAGTTAAACAACATAATGAACCAGTTCCTCAGATAAAGTTGCTAAACTAACAACTGATTACAGATTTTGTGGATTTTTGCAGTGTAAAAAAGAAAACCCTGCTGAGGAGTCAAGCCAAGCTACAAAACAGAGAAAAGATGAGGCAAAGCTGCCCACAAAGGATCTTTTAAAAAGAAAAATATTATTTGGAACAGCATTTTTTACAAACAGAGGGGGAAATATTGTTCTGTTTGTAAAATATTGACAAGAATATTCACATAGCCTACAAAAAGCCTCATTAAAATTAGAAGATTTAAGTCAACGTTGTTCTTCAAACAGGATCATAAGGAATCTTAACAACTCTTGGTGTCTTATACAGCACATTCAGACTGGTGTACACAGAAGAATGTTGCACCTAACCCAACTCTTATGAAGATAAAATGGTCTTTAATTACACAAGTGTCTTCTCACCATCCCACCCCCCAGGGTGTGGCTTCATTCGGTGCTTTGAAGAGAAAGTTCTGCAATCAAAGATAGTCTTTTTAGTGAAGACTTTCTTAACCTGCTTTGTAAACAAAACCATTGCCTTGTTTACAGAATAAATTATTCTGGGTGTATTCTTAATGGTGACAGCATTTTCCAGCTCTCCTTTGCTATTCTAAAATGGCTGATTGCTCCAGAAAATTAATCAAAGGAAAACAAACTCCTACAAAGTAAATACTACACTGAACAAAGTCTATAGCCAGAGATGCAAGAAAATAAGACAACTGAGAACACGCAGTTCAGATGTAAAATGACAGTCACATTCCAGTGTATTTATTGCAACACAAAACCCTGCATCTTGATTTAAACTCTTCAACCTGACAGATATCATGGTGCCCTTAGCTGAAGGTCAGCCACGGGTAAGCAAAACAAGGAAGGCAAAGCTGGAACTCAAGTATTCAGTTCCCTCTTTCTAAAATGCACACAATGAAAGGGGAGAGGAACCCAGCAGGTCAATGCCCAGATTTCATGTTGGTGGCTGGACAACTCCCTGTAAGCAAGAAGACAAAAGGATGCACAAAGTTGTAAAATGTTTCAGGAGCATTTTTAATAGGAATCTAAGCTAACTTCAGCTGTTCAACTTCCCACCCTGACTGAGGCAGAGCCACAGTTACAGAATTAGACAAGACAGAGTCTCTTACGAGTATTGGAGACCTGGAGATCAGCCTGCCTGTCCAATGGAGGGATGGGTCCACCCCAGCTCCCACTAACCCACCACAGACAAGCATTTGGGTATATGACAAAGTAGCTAGAAAAGGCTAGAGGCTAATGTTTAGTTCCCTTGGTGTAAGCGGTGAACCAACGCCCTCGTCAGAGCTGCATCATTACCTAAAATCAGATTTTATTTTGCTGCTTCACTGAGTGCAGTATCTGATGTGATCTCATTGCCTCCATTTATCACTCAACATACACATGCAGTTGATGTAGCAAAACAATCACCAAATAATCACATAGGAAGCTAAGCTGTAATCCCATGATCACACTCCGGCTGCATTACTTTATAAAGATTGGAAGCCTGCCTCTCATTTTCTTGCTTAAAATTAGGTTGTTTATACCTGCAGGAAGCCTTTCTGTCTGTCCTACTTATTTTGTAAAGCACCTTTGACTCTAATTAATAAATATCTAACTAAAAAGTGGCTACTACTAAATACTACCCATTGTAAAATAATCTTGGCTCCATACCAACTCTTGTGACAGTTTAACTTCTTGCTGCTGCACTCAACTGACAGCATGAAAATTTCAGCTCACAGACCTCTAATTCCAAGTCCTTGTAGCTGAGGGGGGAGGAAGGGAAGTGAGCTTGAAAATGTGCTTTGAGTGGACCTCAAAATTTAAAGGGACTGGAGAAAGAAACCAAATAAAACCCTACTAAAGTTGGAAAAGAAACATGGGGATTTAAGATGCAGGGAGGATTTTGTGGGTGCTTCTAATTGCCAGCCCTGCATCACTGCTTGCTTTTGGTTAACACGTAGTGCATGCCTGGTTGAACAGCAATGCAGCAGAAGGACGATCAAAGGGGGAGCTCTCTCACACTGTCGTTTGTCTCAAGCTGCCAAAACATGAGCACACCGTGGCATGTAGCTAGATATTTCTTCTGCCCAATCCATTCACTGCTCATCCTCAAGTCTGAGCTCTTGCCCCAAGCAGTGCACAATGCAGTAGCACTGCAGCAGGGTCCTAAAGGTACCGAAATGGGCAAATTGGTCTTGCGCTTTACACGCTTCTAAAGTTTTTTCATTATTTCCAGTGGTCCTTTCAATTTTACTTTATTAAGAAAGAGAAGTTCTAAGAAATATTAAGTTTAAATGATGAAGGTAGACACATTGGATTATCAAGCAAGAAAACTACATTTCTAACTCTCCTTCAACAGCAACTTGGTTTTGAAGTGAGAAGTTTATCAGCATTTTAGTTGGGAAAGAGTTCTTTCTGAGGAATAACTCAGGTATTTCTGCTCCTGGAGGCCAGTAAAAGCCATGACACCAAAACCATATGGTTTTACTGTGACAAAGTATCACTGGAGACTTCCACCATTACACCACACAAGATGTTTACAAGCAGTTAAAAGATTTCTCCTGCACTGAGCGATAAGACATTTTCAGGCTCTTTCTGCCCTATCTCTCTCAACAACGAGGGGACAGAAGAGTTTGCTGACTACGAGACCCGGAGCCTTCATCCCCTCCAACAGCATACCAAACTAGGGTTTTACTTGCACAGCAGCCTGCTGACTTCAAAAAACAGATGGCCTTGCTGCATACCTAGCTTCTGTTTGTTAAGGAAGGTCTCCAAAGTTTCCCCTAACATACTCCCTTTCTCCAACTACTGCACCAGACCCAAAAAGAAATAGCAAGGTAGTATTTTCTCCAAGAATAGAATGTCCAGTGTATTTAGTACCACAGCAGTGGTTGATGTCTAGTAGATTTAGTCAACCCTTGCTCTTTACCAGCTAGCACAGCTAGAAATATAGCCTCTGCTGGCATTAGTCTTCTGGGATATAGAGATGCAGACGAGTTGTGTATCTATCTTCGTTCCTCTGCACAGCTACAGGACAGGCTGCAGGAGTTAAGAGATTTGGTTTAGGGCCTAAGTGCTTGTCTCCCATTCACCACCTGCTAATGGTGAAACCTATTCTGTGCTGCAAGAGATGACACTTTTTTTTTTTGACAGTTAATGAGGAATTTATTCTATCTTTCAAGTATTACCCACCAGCTGGGTCAAGCAAGGAGGAAGAGCAACCTAATCAGGTGCTCTTTGCCTTTTTTTAAATCAACAGTCAGCATTTCAGTTTGCTTCTATCCAAAATCTTCAAGGAGATCTCTGCATCACTCTCCAGTCCTATTTACAAGCTCAGAAACTCTTCCCACACAGGCAAATCTTTCCATTAAAACATGTCAATAAAAGAGTATGGCTGAGTCCAGCCATATCCCTTGCATTTTCACTCCCTGCAGTCCTCATTCTCCTAGACAGGACAGTGGTGGAAGAGGGAGGCTAGCTAGCTCCCTTCCAGAATGCTAGACAGACCTGGGAACAAGCACAATTTATTTCTGTATCTTGGGCAGAACAAGTGATGCAGCTCCTACATCGCTCCAAACATTCACCTCCAGCCTCGTGCTCTCATTCCCACTACTGCCCTAAAGTGCAAGAAATCAGGTATGGTGCCTTATTCTAGTCAAGCCTAAGTCCTAGAACATTTCAGACAACATCTGCAAAACAAGGGTTTGCAGCCTTCTGCTCCCACACAGGAGGCACCAGGAAGACAGGCTGTCAACCAAGAGTTTGGCAAAAGCTGCAAGAGGCCTGCAGGTCCTGACCTAACTCTTACAGCCTGATCACCACCATTCTTGGACTAGACTCTTGTTTATCCCGTGCATCTGTTCTGTGGTGTAACTCTTCTTTCACTCCTTTTCTTGGGTACCCAGGAGCTTTTACATGTGCCCCACAATGGGAGTGGGTATAGGAAAATAAATGAAAAGGCCAGAGAAAGAGAGGCTGGGTGCACTCAGACTGTTTCTTGGAGAGCATGAAGACATGTGTATAAACCTAGGTCAGGTCACTGCAAGCTTTTTAAAGCTTACTGAAACAGTCCCCCTTCTGGCTGCAAACAACTGCTGTGATCCTGCTATCAGACCCAAACTAGTATCATCACGGTGCAGTATAGATCCCTAGCACCAGCTGAAGGTGACACACGCTCCACTGCTTGGCGTAGACACAGCTACAACACAAGTCTTACACACAAGTGTAAAAGAGACAAATGATTTAAATTTCTCAGCTGCTGAATGGTTTAATATATTTTTTCCCTTCCAAGACAGAAAACAATATTCCTTGGTGTTCCAAAATGGCTCAAGGTTCATTCCAGCAATGGACATGCCTTTTGTAGTGCAGCTAAACACTGGCTGACTTGAGTTTAAAAGTCAGCCCAGGGTAGATCCATATCCAGCTTGTGGCTTTGAAGGGAAGAGGAGCAGTAATAACTGCTGGATTCTCATCTAACCAGTGCTTTCTAAACATCACAGATCTCCAGAAGCCTTACCTGTAATTACAATCAGGAGTAAGAACAAGTCCACAGCCTCAGCTTCTTGCCTGCATTTGTGCCTTGAGGACTAGAAGTGGGCAATTTATGCAAAGGTGCACAGAACCTGGGAACAGACATTTCTATATGCTTTCCCTGATCTGCCCCTTCGCAGACCTCCCACCAACACATTTTGTCAGCTATCCCCCTCCTCCTTCTTCCTCCAGTGCACTTGGACATAGACCAGTAGTTACTGCCAAGCCCAGAAGCCACAGAGCTGCAGCAGTACAAAAACAACTACTTAGGTTCAGTCAAAAGCTGAGCTAAGCATGCAAAGTCCAAGGCAGGTATGAGCTGAGCACCAACAGCTCTGTTTTTTTAATTTCCAAAGCTTTAATCAAAGCAAGAAAAAAAAAACCAAAACATAAATCCAGCTATAACTACACCTTTAAAAATAATTAAAAATAAAATTACAAGTTTAGCAACACAGCCTTAGCTAAGATTTCTTCCAGCCCTGTTGTAGTCTCCCAGATTAACCTTTAAAGCTTTAGACAGCCTGAGCTAGGCTGCTATTTATATATTGCACATCACAGATCAGTATAATGCATGATAAAAGAAAATACACAGAGAAGGGGTGCTATAAATCCACATAGCTCCTTCTGTACATTGTAGTGACAACTGTTCCTTCTCAGTCTGTTTCCCTTCTCCCCTCAGGTCTTCTGCCAGAAAGACTGGAATATAAACAAGCCACACAACATGCTCTGGGGGTCAGAGTTCAAGTTATTTTCTCCTCATACCTTGACTTGCGTAACTGAAAAAGTTTCTGTTGAGAGAGCTGCTTTTCCTGAAGGAATACAGTATCATGGTTTTGGGTTGGTTTGTTTCTGGGTTGGTTTGTTTCTTCATCTCCTTTTAAATAACAACAAAGATGACTGACATACACACAGTGCTTCAGAAAATAGCACGTTATTGATAGCAAGATATACAACCTGTTATAATATCAGTTACTCACTCTTACACACTGTTCTTTGTCCATGAATGCCTGCAGAGTCAGAGGCTAGAGGTAAACAAACAATCCTTCTGAGATTTTTCCAGAGAGAAAAAGATGGAAAAAAGAAGAAGGAGAAGAGGCTGGAAACAGATAAATAAGGTTTCAAAGCAGTTCAGTTGCAAGCAATATCAGCTCACCAGGCTTCCACTCACCCCCCCCAATTAACCATGACTAATCTGAATAAAGGACCAACCAGAGAATACTGTCTATATTATACATACACAATTACTATAGTGTTAAGTTTACCTTAAAACAAGGTATGCTTTGTCTTCTAATAATGCCCAGGACATCTAAAATACTCAGCTCTGACTGATTTGGAGCTAATGATTTAGTCTCAGCTCTCAAAGACAGCTGGGAACTACTAAACTAAACCTACCAGTCAGCTTGGAAAAAAAAAAATAACCACCTCAACCCTAGGCTAAAATAAATCACAAAAAAAGCTACCCCTCAAATGCACTCAAAAGTAAAATTAGAGCTCTCAAGGGTGGTGCCAGAGGGAATAATGTGGTTTTGAAGGAGGTTTGTTGTGTGGGGTTTTTTTGGTGGGGGGGAGGTTGTTTTCTGTTTTAAAAAGTAACTGAGAGCTAATTTACTTGTTTCACTACCAGCACCTGGAGAAATAAATTCTTCCCATCTACATTAAGCCCCAAGTAAATCAGACCAATTTCTTTCTTAGTCATAACAGTACAAATCCTGAACTGTACTGGTGTCAGAACCTGTCCCTAACAAGACAGGGGTGCTTTTTTGTCTGACTAGTTTTGACAGTAGCATTTGCAAGCTCCAATCACGACTGAGTCCAAACACGCATGGACTGCCATCGTCTGATGCCACAGCTGCTTTTTACTGGAGTTTTTAGTTTCCATATTTTAAAAACCAACAGGCTATATTACACAGGTTTGTGTGAATAAGGAGGCCCAGTAAATAGGTGTTAAGGTGCTCCAACCAGACCAGACACAAAACTGAACAGCTTAAATGTTCATTTAAATAACGTGCAAAGCACGTCTGTAGTCAGAACCCCAAGCATATTATGTTCATTGATTTTTGCTATGTTGCTCCCTATCTTCTCTCAAGTGCTAAAAGCACCTGAACCAACCACCAAAACCACCCCAAGCCTCCAAGTGTTTGAGATGGAATTGACCCCAACAGCAGATTCAGCAAGTCAATCTGCTGCGATGCATCAACGAAATGCTCTGGGATTCTCAGGAATGCAGCAAAACAAGTCAGTGAGAAGTGTAAAGCTAAATTAATTCAGGGAGGAAGGAAAATGGAGGTAAGTGGTAGCACTTACCCCAGTGCTACTACTATGTCTTGAAAGTTTCCCAGGGCAGTGATTCTGCCAGCTCAGGAGAAAGCTGCAAGACACCAACAACTTCTGGAGCAACTCCTCCAGTAACGTTCAAGCCTCACATTTCCACTGCTCTCAGTTCAGCTCTGTGAACATTCACATTGCCTTTGGAGCTTGAAAACGAATCAAAATACACGACTTAGCAGCTAAATACTATAGGAAATTTAAACCCAAACTGGAAAAGCTCAAGCATTATAAATATTAAGGCTGTTTTCAAAAGCCTTCTTTATATGTAGCTTTGTTTTCTTAGCACTGAAGCTCAAAAATATTATTTAAAGCAACAACAAAATCCCTGAGTCGGTACCTCGTTAACTATAGGAATGCCTTGTGGACGTAAAGCGATTTCTGAGCTAACAAAGAACTGTTGTACAGGTTGCAGCAGAGCCTGTATCTGATCCCCTAGACGTTTTAGGGCTTTGTTTCAATTTAAGTGTGAATACAGGAAAAATGACCACATACAGTAACATCCAAACAGCACTGAAGATTCTGAGAGCGGTGATATACACAACGTAGTTGAAAAATCTAATCCTGGAGAACATTTAATGCAGCACAAAGTCCTAACTGACATCTCTTCTGAATGGGAAAGGTTGCTAGTATGTCTGAAAAACAAACAAAAAGCCACCACCAAGGATTAGTTTATAGTGAGCTTTCCAAAGGGAACAAAGATGTAGGTATATACAACTTCAGCATTCGGTGTATCAGCAACTGTGTTTCCTTAGACAAAGCTGAAATCAAGTTCACAATAAAAACCCAGGGCACTGGAGCAGGCTAAAAGGCAAAACCAGAACTGGAATCCTTCGCAGAACAACTGTTAGTTGTTGTAAGTAAACTCAGCTCCTTACCAAAAATCTTTGCACAAGTTCATTTACACATTTCTGTGTATGCAGAGCTATAAAATAACACTACAGGAGCCCATCTTGCACTGCTAAATTTTAGGAATTTGTTATTGTTGGACGAATTTGTTAGTCATCCTATAGTGAAGTTCATAGCCCTGAGTTACCCACCTTAGTTTCCTCACCTTTTCAGGAGGAAAGCCAATTACCTCTGATAGTAATCTTCAATTGCCATCTGTCTGGAAGGAAAGCTGCCTAAATTAGTCAGCAGGGAATGCTGGGAAAGCTTAAGTGCTTTCTCAGTGCTAAACAGAGAAGCCCATTTAGGGCTTTCAGGCCTCAATCCTTGCTGAAGGTTAAATGTAACCCATTTCCTCCCCAAAATTACTGATATATCACTGTTGGCATGGGGGGGGAAGAGATTGTCTGGGTTTTTTATTTTGGTTTGGTTTTTTTTTTTTAAAAGTACAGTCACCCCTAAAAACGAGGGGAGTCAAAGGTGTGTTTGACCCCATCCAGGCAAGCTGTCACTAGTCACAGCCTTCCTGCTGGGGTCGGCCTGTAGTGGGTAAAAAGCCTAAGAGCCCAGCCTGGTCCCTGCTCCTGGTCCCTGCTAGTCATCAGTTCCCACCATCCTTTTCCTTTGTTGCTAAGCCAACCTAGCTTGTTGGTGGTGAAACAGTGTCTGGTTTTGCCATTTCTGTTTAAACAATCCTTAAATGCTACTGCAAAATGAACAGGAGTTTCTTCAGGACTGTAGGATTTTTAAACAGATCAGCTGTCTTCTCCTAACCTGATCTCTGCTGAGTATCAGACTTGCCCAGGGCTGTATGTGCATGTATCTCCTCTGAAGATAAGAGAGTAGTAGTCCTGAGACAACATTCCTGCGAGCCACAGCAGGACAATGGACTTCTTTTATTGCACACATCTGCTCTTCCATGACCAAACTGGCCCATGCTAAAGCAGGGATAATATGTGAACTCTGGTATTTGCCTCGGCATAAAACTGGAAGCTCTTGAGAGAAAAGTAAGTGGGAACGACCTGCTGTGTTGCCTACTGACATCTTTCCCTTGCTACCCTGACCAGACCAAACCCAGCTCAGCTTCCCATTCATGCCCCAGATGAAGCAGAGCTCCATCAGAGCATGAAATGCAGTACAGTAAAAGGCCTTTTGTTCTGGTCTATCACATGTGTTCTTCGCATGAAATGAGATTTATGCAATCACACCCTGCATGCATGTGAGCACGGCCTTTCTCTCCTTCCCTATAGAACTTCTGAACCCCTTTGGTTAATTTCAGTCAAATCTGACAGGAGATTTGAAGCTGAGACCCCCAAAAGTTTTACAAAAATAAAGAAGCAGCTGGGTGGCACAAAGAAACCCTGTAAGCTCATCTTTCACTAAAGATCTGAAAGTCTACACAGAGAAAGACATGAGAAACTTGGTTTAATTACATCTGCTTCTCACACAATTGTGTGGCAGAGATATTATAAGAGCCTCTGGCCCCTAAAAAAGATACAATTTGGAAAAACCTTGCACAAACATGTAAGCATCCAAATTCCCCAAAAGAGTTTCCTGAAGCATTTTATATATTCTTTCATTTTTATTTTTTATATATTCTTTCTATAGCTGACTTCAGTCACCTAGCTTCAGAAAGTCACTGTGACACCAGCTGGTATTAATAACAGGAAATGCTCTCTGTGAAAACCAAAGAACAAGATGCATACTCTATTTCACTTCACCACTCTGTCCAAAAAAAGCTCTGAACAACATTCTCAATTTAGATTAGAAACCTTTGAACTAGTACAAAACCTAAGGATTTGAGGGTAAGCCATCTAAGTACCAATGTTCCAAGCTGAAAACAAATGATGGCATGCCATGAACACAGAAGAAGGAAGGAATGAAAATAGCTATTCTATCCAAGTTTCTCCAATGAAAATGAAGTAGTAGTATTTCCTTAACATGTTTTGCCAGAAAAAGCAGTCAGACTTGAGAAGCTGTAGATGGTATTTACATTGACCAGCATTTTAACCATCTGGCTACTCAAAACCAGTTTACACACCTGGCCCACGCTCCACTGCACAAGGCTAGCAGAAGTGCCCTGTTACATCAGACCAAGGTCCATCTAGCCCACTTCTCTGTCTCCAGCAGTGACAGAGGGAGATGCTATTTGAGGACAGCACATTGTGGACACTTTGTTGTTTACTCCCCTCGTTCATGCATCCCCCTTGCAGCACAACTGTTTACTTATAGGAGTGGGATGATAATAACCCTGCCTATACCTTTTAGCATGCTTTTGTGGACCTCCTAGTGTCTACACTTAGAAACCAGAGTAGAAAAAGGACAGAAAACCCACTAAAGGAAGTGGTATTGTTACACCAGAGCTGCTGAACCACAGGGCGCTTCACAAGGTGCTTCCTTGACTTTGAGAGTAGGGAATTAAAACTGCCACAGACAGCTAAAAAAATGCAAGGAAAAGATTGGCTTATATAGCCTTCCAGATTCTTCTCAGCTGAGGCAAGTAACAATCATCCAGTCTCCTTAAATATTGCAAAACATATGGGCAAGCAGTGCTAGCTGCAGTTTACTGTAGGCTATTCATAACTGTTTCCAGCAAAGAACAGTCTTTTCCCAGCTAGCCAAACGAGAAGGCAGTAACTTGTCTACACAAGGGGTACAATCGAGACTAGCTACCACATGCTAGCAAGCCTTGTGCACATTCACTAATACAGACAAATCCTAACTTGCTCTGGCACTTCATCAAGTGGATTTAATATGTGGCTCCATTTAACCTTGTGCAAATCTTGAATTCAAACAAACCCTACAGGGTTATCTCCCACCTGCACCACTAACCCTTCTGCTAATCTCAATCCCACACATTGACTTCAGACTACCTGAAGTGCTAAGATCGGGTGATAGCACTTCCAGGGTGCTCAGACATGACACTGGTGGAGGACACAGATAGGCGGGTTCAAGAACTTCAAAGAAACAGGAACTATCTATTTTGACTGCCAAAATATGAATAAGGCTGTGGTTTCATTCAGTAACAACAGCTTGTGAGCAGCAAGAGCCTTCCTCTCTGCTCACTGAAGGAAGAAAACCCACAAGTTCCTTCCCCCCACTGTTCAGTGTTTTATGTTAGGGTGATTCTATGCTCCCTTCCCTAAACAGTTCAATTCCCCCACATGAGTCATCCTATAACCAAAAAACTGTGTAAGCATGACAGACCTGCAGAAATTAGCTGCTCAGCAGAGAGCTACATAAGCCAACCTCTACACTGGGGAAAAAAAAATTAAAAATGGCAAAAACACAACTTCAAGTCCTTTTTTACCCTGGGAAAGAGACAACTCCTCCCCATCCCACACACAGTATTATTTGTATTTTATACACCCATATTTGTATTGACAATTAAGTGGCCATTGCATATGCACATTTCCCCTGCCTACCTCTGCTAAGGCTCTGGGTGAGCCAATGACTCGCCTCTCACACCATTTCCATGTCGCTGCTGGCCACAGGACTCTGAAAAGCATAGTGAAAGAGAACAGCAGCCAGTGTCCCCTGCACTGCACAAGGGTCAGTCTGCAGGTCCAGGGTAACAAAGGAGTCTGAGCTCTGCAGCAGCTGATCCTTATTTTAGTGTTTCCAACAACTACTCACGCGGACTAGAAACATTTTCTGAGTGTGAGTTGAAGAGCCTGTGGAAATCTAAGACTGCTAGCCACTCACCTCACTTCCCTACTGGCTAGTGGCCCAAAAGAGAGCAATATTCCTGCTAGGGGAATAGAAAACTACCACTGTAAATCAACAAATGTTAAGAAGATCTTCAATGATTAAGTCTGAACTTAATTTCATTCCTATGGGCTCAAAAAAAAAAAATCACCTTCTTGACTGATCCACTCTTGCCCTCCTAACAGAAGGGAGGATCAGCTCTGTGGCTCCTCAAGTTTTCCAGTTTTCCCATCTCAGACAAGGCAAATGGGGTCTATTCAAACTTTTGTCTTGCTCCTCCTGGCTCCCCATGGATACCGGAATGTAATGAACAGCTCTAGTGCAATATACTCCAGCTTCACTGCTGCAGCCAGGGCTGGGAGCAGAGACAATGCAAAACAGTTCCATGCAAACTCTGGGTATCAGCTGGATGTTTAAAATTTGCTCACAGTGTTGCAGTAAAATGTCTTCCTCTCGAGATACCAAGGCTTCACTTTTGCCTTCAAGGCCAAGGAATGACCAACTGTGAACACTGAGGAGCCATCACACCTGTACAAAATAAACTTTGAAAGGACACGATATTTTAGGGTGACAGGTTCAGAAGATAGCAAGAAGCAATACCACAAAATACACTGCCACATTCTACACCTGCATTTGTTTGATGCACTTTTGAGGAGGTAGCAATACTGAACACAAGATTACTTTCCTTTCACAGCACTCACTAGCTAACACTGCCCATCACTTTTCTCACTCTGACAAAAATCTTTTCAAGCTTTCTGTACAAACAACAGCTACTGATCACTGATTAAGACACTGAACCACAAACCGAGAACAGACTGATTTTCACACACGACTGAAAGGTGACTTGCAAAAGAAGCAACACACATTTAGGTTGGGAGGAACATGTGATGTCCAAGCTGTTATGAAAAGTGAGATTTTAGGTTCTTCTGTAACAGGCAGAAAGATGAGTTTCACTTAAGTTCTTACACCTTAAAGTAAAATAACTTCCCCTAGAAGACTATGAATAGGTACAGAAGCAGCCACACGTAACAGAGCAGAAGTGGAAGTGAACTAATGAGCAAGTTCGGGGCTTTTTATACTGCTTCAAAACAGTCTTTTGAGTAAATACATGGTAGAAAATAGAAACTCTGAAAAAGAAAAATGTACACTCAACCCACAAATTAATTTCCCAATAATATTTTCTAGCTTCTCTATAAGGCTAATATTTCGAATAAAGGACAAAGTAGTTATCAGAAGCTTGATAATTTAGACTTCTCTTAAATGCACAATGCATGTTTCAGCTGTGCAAGCATCTGTAAGGGAAGATATCTATGAAGACAGGAGTTTCAAGTAATCCAGGGCTCATTTCTAAAATGTATTTAACTGGAGAGTTACAGTGGAGTATCTCACAGCACATACACATAATAATAACAACCTTTCATTATTATGAGGGCATCGAGGAAGAGTACTTGTTTTTATAAGCTCCTTCGGGTCAGCGATGTGAACTGCCTCATGGAGACTCACAGTGCTCTTCAAGTTACATCTTCACATGGCCCATCTGACTCTGGCCTCTTCCAGGCCAAAATACTGAACCAACCCCTTCTGCAGCATACCAAGCAATAAGCAAGATGTGGAAAGCCACCGATCAGCCAAAGCAGATTAACAAGTATTGTCTTGAGAGGACAGATTGAACATTTACTGAAAGGTGGTGTGCCCCGAAACTAACAATGAAAAACAAGCCCATGATAAAGTCATTAATGGCACCAAAAAAGCTGTAAAAAAATCTGCCCACTCCCTGCCACTTTCTATCCAAAAATGACCACCCCCAAGAAGAAAGCAGTCAGCCAGAATCCTCTAAAACCATCTCCACTTGTAAGATTTCAAAGGTCTGAGAAGGTAGTGAAGCACCTCAAGCATTTGCCACTATTTCCCTCCTCAGTGAGGAAACTCCCCTGCGTTATTGCTAAAGCCATTATTTAACAGCACACACAGCAGATACCAAAATATTGTCTCATCAATCACCTTGTCTCGCCAAAACACCATAGCTCACCTATTTGTATGCTTCTATAGGACAAAGGACCGAGGCATCTGAGATTTTCCTAATAGCTTAGAGGTTCTGCTGTCCTGCCCACACATTCGTCAGCTGCTCCCCTGGGCACTTCCCTGTCAGGCAATTGCTTCCCAAAAAAACTTCCCCCATGTTTTGGCACAGGGAGGTATTTGGACAGTTGGAGATTCACGGGTCTCAGGGGATGAATGTTACATCCCACAAATAGGAGCCATCTCCTATAGCCACGCAGACCCTCGGGGAGATCACAGGACTTACCCACCTTCAACACTGCTGCTTTAATAAACAGCTGTAAGCTTAAACAGTAGAATAATTGACTCTAGTTCAGTAGAGAGCTAGACATGCTAAATTAGCAGATGCATCAAGCTGGAAATATCTGTAGATTTACCACATATAGGTGGGAAGAAAAACAAGGATACAGCTGGTGCTAATCTTAGATATGGCAGGAAAGTTACTTCAGTTGCAGAGATATCGCTTCCGTGATCTAGTCAGATAGCAATATTTCCTATTTGGGCACAGATAAATAGGAAGCCTCACGATATACACATGTCCTTTCCCATTAAGCCTTTCCCAAACTTAAGCCTTTAAAGTGTAGGAGTGACTAGCCTCGCAGCATAGCAGTCTCCACAACAGAAGTGATGTATTTTTACACATAACATTTTAATGCGGTTTAGCTGCAATAGAATTGCCGGGTTAGAAACCAAGTAATCTCATCCCATCACAAAGTTCATCCTTTCTAAGTAGTGTTTTTCAACACATTGTATGTAAGAAAGCAGCACAAAGTAGGTGAAGTGGAGATAAAAACTGAAGAAACCCGGACAGAAAGTTTCAGCTGAGTAGCAGGAGCACAACAGCCCCAAATCCCAACAGACAACTGTTCATCCCGCCGTCAGAGGAAATTTTAATTTGAAAAAAGACAGCAGTGCTGATCCCGATCTCACAGCTTGCATGAGCTAAAACAGAAACACCACCCCCAACGTCAAATAACTATCTGAAGATTTAAAAACCGCAGAGAACATAAAAATTCCAGGGTTTGTCTCTTCCCTAAACTACGAGTAATGGATTTGCACAGCTTAACTCACAGAGCCATTGTTCCTTCCCCGAGGCCTTCGGCCTTTCCAAGGGGCAGTCCCCCCATCTCGGTACCCCCGCTTAAACCCAGTCTTTGTCGGAACCTGCCTGACCGGCAGCCATGGCAACACGGCGGGGTTACCGGACCCCTAGAAGCAGCCACGAATCTCTCCTCGATTTTTTACCTACGGACCGCTGCCAGACGCCGCCAGCTCTGCCGGGAGGCTGCCCCTGCGCGGGTTTGTGCTGCCCGCATGAGCCCGTTTTCTCCTCCGCCTCGCCCAGCCCCAGAGCCCCGTAGTCCCTCATATCTCCCCGCTCCCGCCTCGACAGAGCTCGCCGCCTGCGGCAGCCCCTGCCTGCCCACCGCCCGCGGGGGCGGCCCGTCCGGCAGCGGGGCTGGGACCGGCTCCGCCCGCCACCGCCATCCAGGCGCGGGGTTTGCTCCGGGAGAGGCCGGGGAGAGGCGACCGGCAGGGGCCAACAGGGAAACGGCTCCTTCCCTCACCGCCCGCCGCGGGCCACCTACCTGGCTGGGCGGCACAGCGGCCGGCACCCCGCCGGACCCCTTCGCAGCGCGGCGTGGCCGCCTGCTCCCGCGCTCCCCGGCGGCGGGCGGAGAGAGGCGCCGCTTCCCGCGGCCG
>VXBZ01006547.1:146144-184338 GCA_013399135.1 Heliornis fulica
GAGCGCCCCCCCGGGGCGCCCTTCTCCGCTTGGGGGTGGGCAGCGCCTCAGCCCGGTCTCTCCCCCGCTACAGGCGGTTCCCGGCACCGTCCGGCTCTGCGCGGCGCCAAACGCATCCAAGTGCCACCGGCAAGCGGCGGCGCTACAGCTTCTGCCAGGCTCATCCCCACCGGTAACAGGGTCCCCGCTACGCCGCGACGCTAATTTTTTTACCAGGAAGTTCCCAGGAATCTCTGGGGAAAGTCCGGGACATCTCATCGGCTCTCAAGCCGATTAAAACTGTATTCTCATCAAAGGAGGCTTGTGGAGGCAGGCTTCGACCCGCTGGAAATTTAATTACCTCCTTGGATGCTTTCACCGGGGACCGTCCCGACGCATCCGAACAGGCAGCGCTGCCTCCGAATCTAGTAACTTACACTGAATAGCAACACCGCTGGCAGCAGCTGCCGTCAGTCCTTACCCGAAGGAGGCTTTACACCTGAAGCGCACAGACTCTACCCGAGGGTAGCTTGGAGCCCTGCCGCCTCACCGACGGTAGGAACGGCGGCAAACTCGGGACCCGGCCCTTTCAGGGTACCCGGTCCTGCGGGTTTGGGTACGACCCACAAGATCCTTTCAGCCCATGCACCACTTGCCAGCCCTAACTACACGTAGTAGGGATATTCACTCACCGGTTGGCAACAGCACAGATGTTTTAAGTTATCCGAAGTAAGAGGACGAGGCTTCTTTATCAGGGCCGTCCAGGCAGCTTCAGCCTTACTCCCGCTCGGCCGTGTTTACGCTAAAGATGAAGAGGAGGGCTTGCTCCGGCCGCGCACCGTCTGCAAAAGACAACGTGAAAGGAAGCACGCTGGATGTTTAGACAGACATGATCTCTGAAATTCCTCCTCGATTCCTACACCCAAGCCTCCCGAGGCAGGAGGAGAGGCTCACATGGAGGAAGCTGCAGCGCCGCTCCGTCTCGCACCCACGAAGTTGTGTGTCTTCCCAGACTGACTTCCAGCTGGAGCCGCAGGCACTGCTCCTCCTTCTCCTCCCGCTCCTCCTCAGCGTTCCCCCCGCCGGGCCAGCGGTACGCCCAGGGCCGGAGCCCTCCCGCTCCTCCTCCTCCTTGCCCGCCCCGACGTGCCGAGGAAGGGTCGGGGACACCAGCCTCGCCCGGCCCGCCAGAGCCGCCTCAAGCTCCGGGTAGTAACAGCTAATTAACAAACTGATTGCCACCAATCAACTGGTGCGAAAGACCCAGGTGAGCTACATGAGTGGCGCACCTGTCCCAGAGGAGCAGTCTGCCACTGTGTGACTGTCCTACGCTTGTTTCAAGGGCTGCGACCCCCAACGCAGCCCTTTTCTGCGCCACACTTGAGAGCTGGGCAATGTGTTTCTAGCACCGTGCCAACACAAGGCGCTTCCTCTACTGGCAGGGGTTTAGTGGCTATCTGCCGTTCCTGCAGGCAGCTGCAAAGAGCCCAGAGAAAGAACAGACAAGAGTATGGTCTCGGCAGCAGCTTTAATCTGCTATTTCTGTTACAGGCATACATAGGCCCTGTAAAAGCAGGAAAATTTTGTCTGGTCTTAAGGGGCCATCCCACTCCGGCTGTCACTGAGTTCTGGGCTGGGAACCAAAGGTTCACTCCTCTGTAATTTGTCTTGCCTTGAGCTGAAAATAGATTCATACTTTGCCCTTCTCCCAAGAGGTTCTTTATGTCTCACACTTCACATCCTGTCCTTTACAAAACCAGGCTGCTTCACAGTATATAGCTAAATTACCTGCCTTCCAAAATTATTTAACCCCACAATATATTTTTCCCCAATAGCTTTCTTCTGCCCTTAACCTTCAATTTACCTAACTATTATAGGAATAAAACCAGTTAAAACATAATTAAGGTTGCACAATGAAGGAGTCAGAAGTTAGGAAATAACAGAAGATGGGTTATGTGACTCCACTTCGGTCCCTTTGCTCATAGATTTCACTACAGTCTTATGTAGCCAAGTATGATTTTGCTTCATTTTGCAAGGCCTCACCTTTGTTTAGGGTACAGGATGGATTTAATCTCAAGACATGTCAGAATTTTGCAGAACAAGATGCTGGGACTATTCACCACAGAGGAACATAGGAAACCTTGAGGAAATGGATGCTATTCCTGGCTCTGTTCTAGGCAGGATGAGTGTGCTGCAGCTGCATCTTTTGTGCATGAGTTCATGGGCGTGAGCCGATTTCACACTTGCCAGCCTGGCTATTGGTAACAGTCTAGCAGAGATCTCTGGGCAGGCTGGGAAACAGCAGCAAAGCACACGGACATGGTGTTAGCAGGGCTGAGCCAGACACAGAGAGGCCAAATCAAGTTATAGATGCCTCTCTGAAGCTAGTTAGACATGCAGTGTTCCTATGGAGATACTATGATACTTAGAAGTCATTTAACCTCACAGCTGTCTGCAAGTTATGTGTTTGTCAATTCTCAGAGTCTTGCACAAGGCATTCATTTACAGCCAAAGTCTGGAGGACATGTAGCGCTGAGAGCAGAGGACCTGGTGCTCCATTTTATTCCCTTATAGTAAAGGCAGCATGTGTAATAAATACACATTTTTGTATCCAAGATACCCAAATACATCTCTAACTGCAACATCCCAAATTCTATCTAGGTTGGTCGAAGTCATAATATAGTTTGTAATAAAGTAATTACACCTCAGTTTCTTCTGGCAACTGTAACTATCAAGACTAGCAACAGGTCAAAAGTTGGTGTTTGTGGTCATCCAAGTATGTTGAACTACATTCAAGGATTGAATGCACAATATTTGAATATTTCCATTCAAATGGAAATTCAAACAATTAATACAGTGTGAAAAAGGCTTAGTTCCTAGCTGTTTTCAAAATGGTCTGTACAAACAATAAATGAATAAATAATCTGCAACACTGATGGATTTATGTGGCAGAAAGCACAAGGAATCACTTCTCTGAGACATATTCTATTGCACACAAATGGCATCAGCAATGTTTGACAACAATGAGTAGCCTTCGAAATGCTTTGGGAAAGGATGACTAGCAGGAAGTCAAATGAATGCTCCTGCAAGCAAAAACAATGCATGTGACCAAGAAGTCAACAGATTTTGTTCTGTTTCAGTTCAAATTCAAGTAAGACACTGAAAACCTCACCGCAAACCAAACATAAAAGCTCCAGAAGCATTTAAATGCAAAACAATAATTAAAATATATCCAAGTAAAATGGAGTCTCTTTTAAGTTCCAGAAGAAACTATGTAGCTCCTGAGTCACCACTAAACTAGGAAAATGTTGCAGCCAGACTCTGTCCCAGCTTGCAGAACCAGAGAAAAGCAAAGATAAAAAGTTACAGGAAATGGGACAAAAAACCCCCAAACCCCTCTGTTGGAAATGGGAAAAGCAACACAGTGGAGAACACTGAAAGAACACAACAATCATGAAATTGATTTCTTCCTTGGCAATCCAATAAGAATAATGGCTAATTAGGGTCCCTGTATGCAACACACCATGCAGTCTACTGCATACCTCTTGTCCTACAGTTAAAATGCAACAGAACTGTTTTCCTTCATTGGTTACCTTAGGAGATGAATGCATTTATAGAAATACAGATTGTCACAACATCTCTTCTCCAGTACTTTTCCAGCTTCACTACCTACCATCATAGTCTGATCTTAATCTTTGCATTGCACCATGAGAACAGCCCCAAGTCCCATACATGCCCCAGCCTCTGCTACTGAGCTCCAAAAGCTGTCTCAGCACAACTCTGTTCCATAGTTTCTCTTGGTGCCCTTGCCCCAGATGGTAGGGGCTGCTCTTTCTGCACTGATGGTTCAAGCTGCAGCAAGTGCCAGTCCTCACGTAGTTTGTTTAGTCACTCATTTGTGGTTGTGTGATACTTCTTCCAGAGACTCTTTGACAGAAAAAAACCTTCCTAAAGCCTGTCCCAGAAGCTTTAGAGAGTCTGGTTAGTGCAGGAGATCTCATCAGAACCCATGGCATGTGTCTGTTGTGAATTCAGTGCACAACCCTCACCTAGTTTGAGGTCACTTTTTCCAAGAGCTGGTCAACCAAATACCTACATTAATTAGGCTGTGTCATGTCTCATGGTTCCCACGGACTGCTATGTCTGGGAGGTTCACAGAGTGCTTTCTCCTGCCCCAGGCTGTGCAGTACTCCTGTACTTCATGCAGGAGAGAGGATATAAGCAAACCAAACATATGACAGCAAGAAATGTTACAGAGGTAATCCAGGTAGGCTGAGAGCCTCCCTCCCAGCCAATACGGTGAGACCCGAAGCAGCACGCACATTAGGAATCACCATTTGCCTACCAAAATTAAGCCCTCAAGGCATGTATCCATAACATAAGAGCATCTGTAAACCCATATCCATTACTCAACAGGCACTGAACAACCTTGTGCTCACTAGGCATGTGCAAAGGGAGGAAACAGGTCAAAGTACACTTCAAGTACACTTGAAGAGTACTGCTAGCAAAAAGAACAGAAAGGAGAAGAAAGGGTCTGCAAAACTACTGGAAAATGCATCCTGAGCATCTATTGGTTTTCCTTAAATCAAGAACAACATTAAACCAGAAACCCCTCCACTTGTTGCCTTATTTTCATTAAGCTATACTGTCACATGGAACTTAAGTTTCCCATTTGTCCCCTCCATCCTTCCCTATTGCCAATATACTAGCATGACTCCACATCTACCTGCAAAGGGTAAACCAAACTGAAGCTTCACAGCACTGAAAGCAGCCCTTTCCTCCAGGAAAACAGGCAAGAGCTGATGCTTCCTCACTTGGCAGGAGACAAACCTCTCAAGATCCAGCTCTCCCACCCATATGACAGGACACAGCAGTGGCTTTCCCACCATCCAGCTCATTGGCACACGGTGGACCACTGTTCACAGAGGAAGACTGGGAAAAAAAGGAGAGGTGAAATGGTGCACAGGAGGAGTAATAAACCAGGGTGTGGTAGGGCAGCAGGAGACCCTCATTTGCAGCCTGCTGCTAGGTCACAGCTCCAGTGCCAAATGCAGACAGGCTCCGAGGTCAGAAAGAACAAGTGATCGAGCCTGGGGCTCTGGGTCCCTACTCACTCAGCTGACACACACGAGCTGCTTTTGGAAGATGAAACACCTGCCCTTTTATGACAGTTCTGTCATTTCTGTAGTACCATGCCAGGACTCACTGCTCCCTGTCTCCCTTCCAAGAAGGGGCCAGCATGTGAGATGCCTTTGCCATTTTAAGCACAGCTTAATGTCCAGTTTCTTCCTCTGTACTGCTTATTAAAAAAAAAAATCCAAAAAACCTGCCCAAAAACAACCTTCTCATTTTTGCCTCTGGCTCAGCCTATCATTCTGGCATCCAAATTCCCAAGTTTGTCCTGTGTCCAGCTGGCTTCACCTGTACAGCCAAGACATTATTACAAGTGCCACTGCAGCTACTGTAGCTCTCAGACCTATAACCTGTCAACTTCAAATTTTAGGCCACTGTTAACTGGCCTGAATTCCTTTACCAGTTTGCAGCAGCCAAAAATCTGGCAACAGGTGCACAGTCTCTCCTCCAGGTACTTTCCAGATTGAGTTGGTACTTGAAAATATGATGTATCAAGACAGAACACAAACACGGTGCTACTAAAGCAATACAAATAGCTATGATTAACGTCCAAGAAGGAGGGTGAGAAGGTTCAGTGAGCCACTAAGTCAGGAATGGTATGACAGAAGCCACTAGAAGCCTTGACATATGAGCCTGCTGTCTGCAAATCAATGGGACAGACACAGGCTGAGAAGAAAAAGAGCACTTTGCACATCTCTTACATTTAAGAGTTCAAGCTGCATTCAAAGTCTTGGATGCAGGTACAATAGCCAGGAAAAAGTTAAATGCATTTTCTTCCCATGACTGACTTAATCTGCTTACAACTTATGCCAGGTAGTGACCACTGCTACAGGCCAAACAGTCACTTGTAAAAGGGAGGAAGACTATCTAGTAGGTAGCCACAGGAAATAGGTCTGCTGGGGTGGGAGAGAGGATCCTTCCTTCGTGGTACTTGAGGCTGAACAGAGAAGCCCCGTGGCAGAAAAGGCTGGTTTGGTCTTTGCAACCAGAGAGGGTAATAGCTTGTGGAATGGACTTTTTTTATTGCTCTGCCCCTGTTCCAACCAGGAGCCAGATCTGATCCCTGTGAATATGATCAATAGGCCAATATCCAAGACACTGGTAATTTAGTATAATATACTCTATTTCACTGTTTAGCCAGTTAACCAGACAAGGTGAAAACAGCAAAGTATCTTTGCAATTTATTACAAGAATAAGCTATTTTTCATTTAAATCATCATCATATAATCATAAAAATTCCCCATTGTACATGAACAGGAAGCTCCACTTCCAGCCACCCAGACCACCTGCTCACAGCCTTTGTTTTTTGGGGGTGGCAGTTGTTTTTTATTTGGACACCTCATTGAAACCTGGCCTTTCTTGTCTGCAGCTAAAATATAATGGTGCAAGAAGAGGTCTGTCACTGAAATGTTATTATAGCAACACTACTGGGAATTATGCCATGGTCAACTTCAACTTCCCAGATACTGTTTGGGAAACAAATACTTCTAATAATAAACTTGGGCCCAGCTAGCAATGTGCACAACAGCCACCAGATTTTTTTTCTCAATAGCACTGAGACAAAAAGAGACAGCCTCAAAGTAGCAAGGAAAGACACTAAAAAAAAAAAAAGCTGGTTGTATAAAACATTGTGCTGAGCACTCAGCAAATGTTTCCATTTACCCTGAACACAGAAGCAGGCTGGCAATTAAATTTTCAGCTTCTATCAGATGAAGGAAAGTCATTAGTAAATTTACCTAAAGAGCTAAAAGACTTGAATGTGGAGATAGATTGGAATGTATTTAGATCAAAAGTATAAAAACTGTCCCAGGTATCTCTCCCAAGCAAAAGAAAAATCTTCTTGGGAAGCACTCTAGGCCTGAATAAACAGGGACACACACACACACATCAAACAGAACAAACCATGAACCCATAATCCACTCAGGGAGGTTCTTGGGAATCACAAATAGTAAACAATTCTGATCAAAGATAGCTATGACAGAGACATAAAGGTTAAGGCCAGATTTGTTGAAAGCTAAACGAGCTAGGATAAACAAAAAGTCAATTGAAATAAGGAATAAATCTTCAGCTATTCACAGAAAGGGGAACATGCCTTAGGTAAGACACTATTTCTTTACTAGAGGTAGGGAAGCACTGATGTAGTTGCACAAAACTGTTGTTTCTCCCAGAATACAGTATATGATTTGGGCTGTTACACTCAAGAAAACAGTTCTTGAGAAGACGCAGATAAATGCTCACAGAAAATGGACAGCCTGTCTTGTGAGAGCAGCTAAACAATGCTGGCATGAGAACAAAGGGGTACAAACTGGCTGTGAATTTAAGCAATTCCTTGCCACAGCAGAAACCTGGAGACTTGCTGGTGCCCTTGCTCTGCTTTCTGCCCTGCTGTCTGCAGTTCATTGTACTTTTGTTCCTTGGTCTTTTTCTACAAGCCTCAAGGTTGTTATAAAACATTGGAAAGGACAAGATAAATTGGTGATATATAGAAAGCAAGTGTTTTATGAACATTTTTGAGTAAGAAACTTGCTATGCAAAAGTCACATTGCTTTTACTTACCTTTTTCCCGGGGAGCTTCCCTCCTAAAAGGGCATAGGCATACCACCTCTAGCCTTTTCCCCACATTGTGGGACAAAGCCTACCAGCAAGAAATCAGAGCCTGGGGCTAATTTCCTTTCTTGCACCTATAAAAAACAATACAGCTGCCCTTCTGGGTACTTAAATGCCCACATACCTGTTACATGTAGTTACCTAAGGTAATGGGAGGAGTGAATTTGATGAAATCAGTGGTCTTTCTGGTCCTGGTGAGCACTCATTAACACGGTGGGAATTTACAGAGGCAGACTGCAGTAAGTCATAAGGACAAGTGACAGCGAGAAAGATAACTGAGGTCTGTGAACCCCTCTTGCAGCGGAAGGGTGGGGGCAGGGAAGAAGCCCTGCACATTTGCTGTTAATAAAATAAATAAAGAGGAAAAGGTACCTGTACTCTCAGCAGATGAGTCTCAGGATGCCTCTCCTGTCTTTGCCTCCATGGTATTTTTGTCCATACTCTGGTTCTTTATTATAAGCAGGGAAATGATGGTGTTCCACTTGAAAGAAAACAAAAATTTTACAGCAGTTCAGTATAAAGAGGTGATGTCCTCAATCCAGACTCTCAGTGGTGCTTAGCCAAATTCTGTTGTACAGATAATTCAATCCAGCCTTCAGCTCAGGAGTCTTGCCTGTTCAGACAGCACTCACTGGGTGAAGAGCTAAAAGCACTGGCAGCAGCTTTTAGGCAGCTCAGACAGTCCCTTCCCCCTGCACTGGCTTTGGCTCAGTCTTAAAGTGTTCTCTACCAACTATACACCTGATCCTTAACTAAACATGGGCTTCTCTGGCAGCAGAGTTGAATCCAGAACACTTGGTGCTGGATTCTGATCTCTGTGCAGCATACCTGTTTTGTAAGGGCAACAACGGTATCAGAAGCGAGACCACTGTTATGTCATTAACTGTAATCTCCTTCAACTAACAAGGAGACACAGCCACTCTCCTGCCCTGCAGCTGGCCAGCCCTTCAGGGACCACAGGGTCAGAATACATGTTCAGTGCCTATTTTAGGTGCTATCTTGGAAGCGGCCTCACCAGTGTAATTATTTAGTATGACTCGGGCACACCACCACCACTGCTGTTTCATGGCACTGTTGCCAAAATTGTTATTTGATACTTGGCTTCCTTCAGCTAGACTGAGATTTAGCAGGCAGATAAATAGTACCTTGAGGTAGATGAATACAAGTGGGTGAAAACTCACCCAGGTGAGGTTCTGCACAGATAGTGGGCATCATTTGAAACCCTATGTGCTCTCACCTTGCCTTCCCTTAAAAACATGGAAGGGATAAGGTGGAATACTTACAAACCCCAGGCTTTTGTAACTGGTCAGTGTTTGTAGCAACCTGAGGAGGCTGCAAACACACACCTTCTCTTACAGAAATACAACCAGAATTAAGTCGTTTTCAATTATGTTACTCTCTCCCTGACACAACTGGTGTTTGCATCATTACTCATAGTTCCAAACTGGGTTTGCATCATTACTCATGGTTCCAAACTGGGTTTGCATCATTACTCATGGTTCCAAACTGTGGTTTGCATCATTACTCATGGTTCCAAACTGGGTTTATACTGACCAAGTAGAAGTGTCTTATCTCCAGCAAGCACAGAGAAGCACAGCTGTTGCTGCAACACAAGTGGTGAACCAGATGTTACACTTCGGTTGTTCTAACATAAATCTAGATTGTGTGCCACTGGACCAACTTCTACTGAAGTTAATACAACCAAGAGCAGAATCCACCTCACTTCCTATTTTAACAGGAATTTTCTATTTCCTCCCCAGGATTTAATGTTTTCCCTCCTTTTTTAATTTAGTAACTGGGAAGCTCCGTTTTCTGAGAGGCCTTTCCACTTTCTCATGAACATAACTGAACCAGACCTGATTATTGCCCTGCAGGCATATAGGAAGATGGAAAGCTAATTACAGAATTAAATTACCTCAGGAAAACAGCCTCACTTTGTCAGTTTAGCCAGCTATCCCATGAGCTAGAGCAATTTGGGTATCACATATCCAGGATGGTTAGAAGTCTCTATTCAAATTGACTCAATATACATAAATAGTTTTGGGGACTTTGTTGGGGTTTTGGTTTTGGGTTTTTTTTCTTTAATATATTATTATATTTTATATAATATAATATAATTATCATAATATTATATAATATTATATAATAATCTAATTGTAATTACAATATTATATAATATTATATGTTATGTATTATATTTTATATAATAATATATTATTATATAATTATATAATACTCTGTTAAGTATTTCCCAGTACAGTTCTTGGTGGGAGCTGCTATGATGTAGCCTTATATCCCTACAGCAGAGAATCTCTACGGACTTAGTACTGAATTGAGAAATCAGAGGATACTCTATAAAGTGCACAGCTACCTTTAGGTGACAGGAAGACTGACCTAAAGTGACCAGTAGAGTCCACATCCTGCAGGTGGATATGATGTTGTAATTCCTCTGATGTTACAGCCTCATGAACACATGGAATAAACATGACAACTACTGCAGTGCTGCCACGCCAGCATTGCTGACAAGCAATCATGAACAGTGATTTATAATAGGGAACAACAGAGAAACAATGGCAGAATTTTGAGAGCAGAAGCCAAAACTTTGGTACTGCAAGTCAAAAGGTCCACTTTATCAGAAAGATGGATCCTCTGACCTTTCCAGGAGGGGCAAATAGCATGGGATGCTAACAGCCACAGTAGTTACACAGCCTTCATCTCCTAACAGAAGTAGTTGGTCTTTGCAAAGGTCACATCAAGGACTACAGAAGTATTTTCAGAATGAAGAGGACTAATAAGACTTTATCTTTCCCAGACAGAACTTCTTTGCCTACACTTCTTCCAGCATTTCCAGTTTTCTACTCTAACCTGAGGCTGTTCTTCCAAACGGGATTCTCCTGCTGTGGTGCCTTGCTTGTGAAGACACAGTGTTTCTGCAGGTGTGGTAGGTAGCACAGCCTGCTTTCTGAACAGGTTTCTGCCCTCTCAGATGCCTGCAAAGTGAGTGATTACTAAAACCAGCAGACCAGCTTCGCTGTCACTTGCACTTACCTGATGTTTTAAGAGAGCTCTCAATATAATCAGTGTCTTGCAATGTTGAGAAGCTCCCATAAAATAAATGGAAGTGAATGCTCTGAATGGAATATTTTTTGCTATAAAATAAGGTGACTTGTTTTCCTTCTTCAAAACACGTTACTAGTGGGGTCTTGCACCAAGACACCAAACCACTGCCACAAAGAATGACATATATCTTGATTTTTCAGATCTTTCAGACCAGCAGGCAAACACAGAGGAAGATGACTAGGCTAGAGGAAGGGAAAGAAGAAGGGTCGCTAAAAAACATGTAAACAAACCACAGAAATGTTGCAAATGTTTCCTGACATTACACTGATTTACCTAGCTTTTTCAACAAACATTACCTGGTTTTGGACAATAAATCCTACCTATGTTCAAAATGCTGGTGCTGGGTGGAAAATAAAAGAGGAGGAGTTTGAGCCAACACTGCAGTTCTATTCAGATGCATCATGGTCCTGATCTGCCTGATTCCTGGGATCTGTGGGTCCGGCAGACAGATATCAGATGACACTGAAAGCATTTCAGAGTTTAGGAATAAGACCACCAAGGCAAGCTGTAGCTATAACACTGAGGAAAGGGATCAGTTTTGTTTTAAGCCAGGGTAGACCTGATGTTACCATGACACACCGAAAGGCAGAAATTCTGTGGGAAGATTTGTATTGGCTGCATCTGATTCTGCAGCCAGTCACTGTTGGCAATGGTCCTTGGGATGCTCAGCCATTGTCATGCAAACGGCTTGCTTTTCCTCATCTACAATTATGGCATCCTGGGCTGTATTAGAATGGGGGTAGAGAGGGCCTTCTCCCCCTCTACTCTGCCCTGGTGAGACCACACCTGGAGTATTGTGTCCAGTTCTGGGCCCCTCTGTTCCAGAAGGACATAGAACTCCTTGAGAGAGTCCAGCGCAGAGCCACCAAGATGATCGAGTGGAACATCTTCCTTATTAGGAAAGGCTGAGGGAGCTGGGTCTCTTCAACTTGGAGAAGAGGAGACTGAGGGGTGACCTCATTAATGTTAATAAATATGTTAAGGGTGAGTGTCAGGAGGATAGAGCCAGGCTCTTCTTGGTGTTGGTCAGTGATAGGACAAGGATAAATCGTTCCAAATTGGAACATAGAAAGTTCCATCTGAATATAAGGAAGAACCTTTTCACTGTGAGGGTGACAGATCACTGGAACAGGCTGCCCAGAGAGGTTGTGGAGTCTCCTTCTCTGGAGACATTCAAGACCAATTTGGGCACCGGTGTCAGGAATATCAGGAGCCCTCTCAGGAAGGAGTGTCCAGAATTTTCAGATTCCTTGCCCCAGTAGTCTATAGATCAGAGAATCACAGATGCTCCCCTCCCTCTCCTGCTATCCCACTATGTGGGCTGAAAGCAAACAAACATGCCCCAGCTTCTATGGCAAATCCAGAGGCTTTTGAAATTGGAAGCCAGAATTTTCTTAATCTTCCTCAGCCCTGATTTGTTGAAATTTTAGCCAGTATCTTTCATGGCAGTTTGAAAGGAAATCAGAATTGCTGATTTGCAAAGTCATCTGCAATATGAATTTACTCAGTTTTTTTCTTCTTGCCTCTGGTTTGGGAAGTGTCAGAATCATGTCTTCAGAAAGACAAATGGGCAAACACAAGTCTGAACAAGAGGTAATTAACCATTGTATGCAGATAGTACAGTGGCTAGTTTGGAGAGGAAAAGCCTCTGACAGATTCCAAATGTGTTTCCAAAAATGGCTTGAACCTTTGCCATGAGAAAATATTTAAGGGACACCCCCCCATTCCCCCCAAATAGTATTGAAAGTACAGTGAAGAAATACATGGAGATTTGCAGGAGTATATCTAGTATGACCACTGTTCCAGCTGGTTCCATCTTATTACTTCAAGCCATTTAGGGATCAGTTTTACTGAAATTTTTTAAGAGATAATGTTTGGCTGTTGAGCTGATTAAACTGAGCAAAATCAGCTTCCCTTAAGCAGGAAAAACAAATCAAAAACCACAAAACAAACCCATACCTTTGACTAGGAAATAATTTCTTAAACTCAAAAGACCATAAACTAGAATTCAACAGAAACCCTGAACCAGACTATTTTACCTACCAGCATCTTGAAGATGAAGTGTATCCACAGTGCTCATATGCAACAAAGACAACCAAACTGATTGAAATACTCATCAAACAACATGCAGATCTGACCATCCCAATGCTTTCTGTGGTCTGAAACACTTCTGCTGCCTCACATGTTTAAATGCTACACATGAAACTTAAACAAGCCTTTTTTATTGAAACAAACAGAAAAAAAACAAACCAAAAATGGATGAAAGATGAAACTAATATTGCTAGTTCTTACTTTCAGCTAAGTTGTTTTTTGTGGGTTTTTTCTCCCCAAAATTGGTACAGTTTTGTCTATGCAGGCTCATATTTATGAATATTTGAACTCACAGGTATGCTTTATCAACTATGAGGGAAGGAAAAAACAGAGTCCATGATTTACCAAAGCTAGGGAAAAAAAAAAAACCAAAAAAAAAACCCCAAAAAACCAAGCAGCCACCAAACCTTATTCACACTGACAAGTTTTCTGGGCTGTTTGCTTATGCACCTGGTGGCTTGTCCTGGTTCTGGGCAGGCCAGAGCTGACTTCCCCAAACAGCTAGCACAGGTGAGCTGAGTTGGCCAGGGCTGTTTCTACACCACCTGACATCAATCCAGCCCCTATAAAAGGGGCTGGTGTGGCAGGGGTTGGGTCCCGAGGTTCCTGCATCAGTACAGTGGTTTCTGTTACTGACCTACCTATGGGAAGCTAAAGTACTCTGCCTTATCACTGGGTGTGCCTGTAATTGTTCCCCCTCTCAAAGTGCTTATCAGTAAACGGTCTTCATCCCAACCCAGGGGGCTTGGTCTGTTTTCTCTCCTCATGAGAGGAGTGAGCAAGCAGCTGATGATGCTCAGCCTCTACCTGGGACTGAACCACAACAAGGCTCAAATGCACTTAATGGTTTATCTTGCTGTGCTTTATAACCGAACACAATATGGCCAACTGTCAAATCTGCCAATAATTTATTTTGTAAAGAGCAAAAGACCACACCCTAATTATTGCAAATAGCACATTAGTAGAATAATGAAATATGCTTGATAAGTTTACCTAGTTGTCTTGTTCTTCAGTTGCCTACAAACCAACCACAAAACTGTGGATCTCATTTGCAATTGTTGCTGTAATTCTGTAAGAAAAGGTACAGTTGGATTTGCCAAAACTTGCTTCAAATCTGGTCGTTCTTGGCTGATAGGAATGCCATCACTAAGAGACAACCAACCACCCCAACCCACCCCCAAAACGAGGAAGGGAAGCTCAGTAATGGACCTTGTCTGTTTATAACACTGTAACAGTTGCAGGGATAGTCCACTTGGGACAAGTTGAGAAATATTCCGTGGTACCAGCACCACAGGGTGGGGAGGTGACAAGTAGCAAGTGGAAGGTCACCAGGGAAACTTTGAATCAGTAAAGGACAACTCGGATTTTTCAAGAGCTGCCAAACAATTGTAGAAATGTTCCTGGGGTGGCCTGTCAAGTGTTTACCATGCTTAGTCAAAGTCCTGTTTGCTCCCCGAGAAGGAAATAACTGGAACACGTTGCTATTGTAAGTTACTATGAAACCAGCCAGGTTCTCATTGCTCGAATTACTAAGTGTGAAGTTGCACTATTTATTCCTACAAATGGAAACACCCTCAGGAAACACAAGGGGCCTGCCCTGTGCCACCTAACCCACCTAACTTCCAATACCAAGGGTTTCAGCGTACATCTGAGGTGCCCTCCCTCCAGCCCTCCTCAGGGAAGGGGGAACTGCAGTGAACTGACAAAAACGACTTTGTTTTGCCCACACAGCCTTGGTGTGATGGTTGGCCAGCACAGCTTCACAACTCAAGTCCTGTTTGAACATGCATCTCCTAGCAACATCCACAACAGCTGGACCCTACTGAGTGGCCAAAGTTTAAAGTAACCAACTGATAAAACCCCCAATGTTACGTCTGAAATTCAAGTTAAAAGTCCTGTGTCCTTCCCCTGTGGTGCAGAAGCAGTTACAATCAACACAGATAAAGAGCTTAAGGGTTTTCTGGGTAACTTATCTACTGGATCATGTTTTAGTTCTCTGTAGTAAATCCACAAGGCATAATCAGAAGACACAGTCAACTCCATATACATACACCCAGTACTCCCCCCTTTTCCCTTATTAGGGACATTCGGGGTTCTAAATCAGATCTCCTGATAACAGTATAGCTGGTAGGCAATGAGTTTCTTAGCAGCTGAAGATAAAACCAACAGAAAAGTCTAGCAAAGCTATTCTAGGCCAGCACTTCCACAAATGAAGAGCTATATTCAACATGGCACCAATCTGATGCCTGTGTTTACTCACATGTTTACTCATATATGAGCTGCAACCTACCTCCTAGCTTGGGTCACTGGTTCCCACATGAATGCCCTTTAAATAGTCTTGTTCTCTTCCTTATCCTTTCAAGAAGTTCTCTCCTTTCTATTCTGCTCTAAAACATGCACATTCCCATCCTTCAAGCTCCTCTTCAGTCATCTCATCCTCCAGTATTTTTCCCCCCTTTTTCTTCTCCCTATGGAGATAATACCCCAAGTATAAAAGGCTTCACATCCTCCTTTCACCACTCATATCCCTGACTTCTGTCCAGATCTTCAACCACCTGGTAAGAAACTCCCCCAATCCCAGGATCTGCCTCCCTGAAAAAAGCCAGCCCTTCATGGTGTTATATCCATTACTCTCTGTTCTTGGCCTGGCTCACTAGCTAGTCCAAAGTCTTTTAGCTCCAATCTTGGAACACCTTTGAATAAAGGGTTTCAGAAAAACTCTCCTACTACCATCAGTCACATTTTTAAAAATCTGTTTTACTTGAACTTTGTTATTCCTGTTTAATGTGGTACTGAACCCAGCACAAACTTAGGCTTTGTCTCAAAGGAGACAGTATTACTGGTGTGATGGACACACCTGTTCTATCAGTCAGTAGCAGACCTACAGTATACCATTTTCAGGAACTGTGTGGCTCCAGCTCTGGTTATTTTCAAAACCAGTTTAACTGAACTGCTTTTAAAACTAGCTAGGAGTTTTAGAAATCATTCATTTATGCAATACAACAGTACTATGTATAACTGAGTACTGTCCTGGAGGATGGTACCATCAAGAGGTACCACTGCTGTAGCACCAAAACAGTTTCCATGTCAATGATTAGTGATTGTAAAAGACCTGCTGTGCAGAATTTATTAAACTACAAGTTTTCTACTTGGTTCAGACATGTATGAAACTGAGAACACTGCCCACAGCTAAAAGCTGCTCTTTCAGCTTATGTCAACAAATTGTGGAATTTAGCCATTTTCTTCGTGTGATCTCATTACCATAGTTGGAAATGAGTATGCAGTTTTGCACAAACTGTGTCAACATCTTCCTTGATTTTGAGAACCCTTGGTAATAACCCAACCTGTCATCATAGTTAGGAGAAATGCCAGCAGATATTCCTATGCCTGTAACAATATCTGAAAGTCAAGAAATAAAATACAGAAGAAAAATATCCTAAAGAATTCTGACAATACTTTTTTTTTTTGTATAGTGTAGAACCCACAAACCTAAATCAACAAAAGTTTCTTGAAATGACAAGCAGACCAAGCATTAGACTTTACAAAGTGGAAGAAAATGAGATGGTACAAAGTATAAAGCCTTTAACATATCTTTAAAAAATTTAATCTGGGCTGAAAGATGGAAAAACAGGTAACAACAGAGTCCTTGACATAAATGACAAACAGAAATTTCACCCAATTCTCCTATGATGACCTTGATAAATGTGCCTTATAATAAAATGAAAGCATTATGACTTTACCTCAGTGTAGCTGATTGTTGCTAATGTAGAGACCCTTCCTCTTCTGTGTTAAAATCAGGAAGGTGCTTTTCAGAGAGTCTCCTAACAGCTCCCACATTCAGCATTTCACATAGTAGAATGGCCTTGGAGCACATGGACTGGATTTCTTTCAAACAGGACAAAAGAAAACTGGACCATGTGCTTGGTAAGCTCACTTTGAGTGCTCTAGCTGCTTAAAGGGCAGTCAGCCCACAGGACCTGACTAAAGCTAGTCCAGATTAAGCACCATCAAAAAAAAAAATAAAAGCACTGGGTCTTCAGCACTCTTTGGCTCCACAAATTAATTCTCATTGTGCCAGGCCCTCACTAGTCACCCTGAGGCAAGATCCATAGATGCACAAGTAGGCAATACTGCCTTCTTGTGAAGGAGTAACTTCCTCTTAGTGAACAGAAGAGTCCATTGCCAAAAAGCATTTGGAGTTCTTCCAGTCTTCTATTAATTAATGCTTCAAGAACTGTAATTCATTTAATTACCTTTTACCTGGAAGATGGTTTTCACTGAAACTGTGTCTGAAAGTTTGCAACCTGAAATGCTTGTACCAACTAGCACTTCTGAGAGTTGGTGAGTAGAAAACCTGGGTTGCTATGCTCCTCTGTAACTACTTTGTACAAGAGGGGAAAAAATGCTTATTATTATACCATGCTCTTGTTTTTCTCATTAGCTAAAATTTCCTGTTGATTTCATAAGTATCCCTTTGCTCTGCAGGTTTTGTTTTAAAATGCTGGGGGCAAGCCTCCCTTTCTGAGTTTGCGTGCAAGTAGAGGGCAGTATGAAAATAAAGGCTTTTAGTGTTCAAAACCACATATTCTCAAACTTGTACATGATAATTATGTGAGTATCACATAAAAAATCCTCTAGAACTATACCTTTCTTAGTTTTGGTGGGTTTTTTTAAAACAGAAAATTATTATTTTGCTGTTCTATTTCTCCTGTTGTTTACAAAGCTTCACTAAAGTGAGCAGTCATGGGAATTTTCCACAAGGTCCCTTCCTATTATTTCTGCAGTGTCCTATAACACCACTCAGGACATTTCTAGTCAATGAAACATAAGTACCCAAAATATTTCCAATGATGTTTTGCCATTCTGAAATACCTCACCATAACATTAGATATTTTACAGCAAACTTCAGGTAAGTCAGGAAGGTTCTCAGTTCCTCAATCAGTAGCCCTAACATGTCTCCTCTAATTGTAGCATCTGAAGTCTTACCAAAAGCACCAAACACAGCATTGCTCCTACAAAAATGGAAAACTTCCCTTTAGGCAGTAAGCTGTTCCCGAAGCCAGTGACTGAGATGGAAAACCACCTTTACAGAGTCGTTCCAATCTGTTATTTTGTCCAGCATCCTTTCAGTTTTGACCAACTTTCCTCATGGCACAAATGGGAAAGCAGGAATTTTTATGACAGATGCTCATTTCTTCACCTTCAGAATCACAGCAATGAGCCTCATGCTCCATGGACAAGAGCAGCTAGTCAAAATTTAGGCCTACCCACTGAGTTAACCGTGACTTGGTTGTAGTGATTTAGGTAAAGTAGGTCTACCTATGTAGACTGATGATCTGGAATTGACTTAATCAGACCAAATTGATTTAATTAGTCTGAATCAGCTTCGGCTGTTTATGACTTAGGAAAGACACCACAAAAGGTACCCTGCACTGATTAAAGTGAACTGATTGAGTCAAACTGATGCAGCTGCCTTGATCATTTTCCTTTCAGTTTTTCAATCTTACATTATTTAAGAGGGACCCTGAGGTAGGATTTTTTTTTCCTGGAAAATGCAGATAAAACAATTCTATTCATTTATTCAGAAGACTTCTCTAATTATAGCACACACAGTGATCATCTGGAAAAGACCATGACAAGGTGGAATGAACAGAGATAGGCAGCATAGAAGCTGTTACACTTAAAGCCTAATGCTGCGTGGAAAGCTCACGTTTCTGTAATTTCATTAATTGGGACTACTTGCTACATACATTATGTCATTATTTCATTATTTCATCAGACTGCTGATGAAAATATCTAACAACATTTCCTTCAGATCTAGGCACTTCTGAGTCAGTCTGGGTCAAGAAAAAAAATTTATACAGAGGAGGAAAATGTGCATTAAGAGAAGTATGAGAAGAATAAGACTGAATTAAGAAAATAGCAAGATACTCCAGAATTTTTCTCATACTAATGCTTGCTCCCTGCCTGGCAAGAAAAATAATAAATTCCCAAAATGATTACTGCCATGGTTCATCCCCAGATGACAGCTCAGCACCAGGGACCAACCACTCACACACATCCTGCACCCCCACCCCACACATCCTGAACGGGACCGGAAGAAGAGCAGGCAGACAAAGGCAGCCATGGGTGGGGTGAGGGCAGTTTGCTGGGACAGCACCCAGAAACAACAACGGCACTTGTGACAGGATACACACAAACAGCATGAACACAAATCCCAACCGGACACTGTCCCCATTCCAGAACCACACCAACCCTCTCCTCCCCAACCAGCCCCTTTTAGGGGCTGTGGAAACATCCTGGGCCAGCTCTGCTCACCTGCTGACTCCTTGGGGAAGCTGGCCCTGGTCTGGCCAGAACCAGGCTAGGTCAGAACTGTCAGTCCAATCTGCTCACCTAAGCAACTCTACTACTTGTGAAGAACTGACCTGGGACACAGGCTGTGTTCTGCTGACATTAGGAGTTAACGTGGCTACCTGTTGCTTCCTCTTCCCACTGCAGGGGACTGATCGTGCCACGTGGGCTCAGCAGTCAGCAAGGTCCCTCTGTCACTTCAGATTGCTTATGTAATGGAGCATTACACATCAGTGAACGGTCCAAGATCAGGATCCATCTAGGCATGTATACAGCCTGGGGCTTGGACCTGAACTCTGCTTACCAAACTGGAGAACTGAGCCCTGCCTATCTGAAAGCCAGCACACATAGCCACAGACTGGTTGTGAAAATAGTGGCACAGGCTCAAGAATACACCAGCTTCCTCACACAGGTTTTTTCCTGATCTATATGTTATACAGATGTGTAGGCATCAATAGACCATGTAAAGTAGCCAGGAGATCTTGCATTCTAACCCCTGCTTTGACGAGGGCTCTGATGTGAACCCCAACAAAGTTACAGCACCCCGATTTCAAGTCTCCCCATCCAGAAAACTGTAGTCTTCTTTATTTTGCTAGCTGCTTTTCTAATTACTATTTACTTCTTTTTGTCCATAAAGATATAGAGAAATTCAGACTCTTTAACATACCCCAAAACCCCACACCCCAAAAACAAGGGGGATTTTAACTCAAGACAGCCAGCCATCAGGCCACTGTCACAGGGACTGGCTGCAGTAGATAAAGTTTACAGACGAGACCACAGGTGAACAAGAGATCTTTACCCCAAGTTCCACCTGTAATTGCTCTGTCTTCTGTTATCTTGGCCAAGTGCCAACATAAGCTCCTGACATGCCACTTTCTGGTGTGCCTTAAGACTTTTGAGTAACAATAAGAAGTGATAGATGATGTAGACACACACATTTCATGCCAGTAAGGAGAAATAAGTTAAAGTATATTAATCTAATCTAATATTGTGTAATTTGGTTTACCCTGCACACAGGGGAATAGAAATATAGATACAGCCAGGATACTCCTTTCCTACACAGGTAATGCTCAGATGCCTGCAAGTCCCAATCTTGAAGTCAGAGCTGAGTTTGAGTATGTGTCCACTGCCATGATGGGTTGCAGGCCTGCTGAGAGGCCCACATGTGCTAATGGCCAGTTCCCTCTGCAAGGCCCAGTGAAGAGGAATGTGTGGCTCTTAGGCTGCACTGAAGCCACCAAAGAGATTCTCCAATCACTTCATTCAGAGCCTGTTTCTAGCATCATGAATCTTGCTGCTCACAGAGGATAAGCCATCAGCATTCGATTCAGAAGAGGATGGTTAGTTCTTTATGGTTCTCAGTAACATCCATTTTTATTCTTCCAGTGTTCAGAGAGTATCTGAATCAAAGCTGGTATTTTGCCAGCCCTGCTTTGAGGCACATGTAGCCCCCAAAGAAATGTGGGTGTTCTACTTGGGAAGCCTTCACATACAAGCATGCAGCTCTAAAAAGTGTTTTACCCCATAAACTGCAAAATGATCTCTCTATGCCTATGAAGATTCATTATCATTCCTTGAGAATATAGCAAGGTCTTTTCATATTCTTAGGAAGAATTACTAGAAATACCATCTTTCCCCAGTGCTACAAAGGAACTGAAAAGGGCAATAATGCTACTCCATGTTGCTAAGTGATGTAATATATGGAGTCTCTTTCTGAAGGGCAATAATGCTACTCCATGTTGCTAAGTGATGTAATATATGGAGTCTCTTTCTGAAGGGTATCTCATGCAATCACATGAACATGACTAAATATGACCTTTAACTCCCTTCATGAAAGTAGTCTTTCATCAGACTGGTTAAAGACCTAAAAGTGAAAAGTAAGAACCTCCAGGCAAGATGGCAAATTGAGAAGCAACCCAATATTTTATGTATTTCAAACAAATCTTGTGACTTCGAGTCACCTTCGACTGGATGGCTTAGGCAATGCTGCAACCCCTGATCTTTCCTTATGCTTTGCTGATAATCGCAGTGCCCAAGTAAAAATTATACTGGCTGTTAAGACAACTGTGTGGAAAGATTGTACCTTCCAGCATGTTTATATAGGACATGGCAGGAGGAGGACTTAATTTCAATTGCACACCTAAGAGCTGTAAATGCCTTCTGAGCAGACAAAACATAGAATGGTTTGGGTTGGAAGGGACCTCCAAGACCCTTGGTTATAGTCCCCCTGCCATGGGCAAGGATACCTTCTCTGAGCAACCTGTGCCGGTGTCTTACCACTCCCATAGTGAAGAATTGCTTCCTTATATCTAATCTAAATCTCCCTTCTTTTAGTTAAAACCCATCACCCCTTGTCCTATCATTACACTCCCCAATAAACAGCCCTTCTCCAGATTTTCTGTAGGCTCCCTTTAAGTATTGTGCTATCAGGTCTCCCCAGAGTTGCTTCTTCAGGTTGAGGAACGCCAGCTCTCTCAGTCTGTCATCGTAAGAGAGGTGCTCCAGATCATCTTTGTGGCCTCCTCTAGACTCGCTTCATCAGCTCAATATCTTTATTGTCCTTGGGACCCCAGAGCTGGACACAGTACTCCAGGATCTCACCAGAGCAGAGGGGCTGAATCACCTCCCTTGGCCTCCTGGCCATGCAGTTCNAGTTCTTGATGCAGCCCAGGATGCAGTTGGGTTTTGGGGCTGCAAGCATGCACTACTGGCTCATATAGAGATTTAACATCCCCATGTCCATCTCCTCATGGCTGCTCTCAATTCATTCTCTGCATAGCCTGTAGCTTGGGATTGTGCCAACCCACATGTAGGACCTTGCACTTGTCCCTTGCTGAACTTCATGCAGTTTGCACAGGCCCATCAAGCCTGTCAAGGTCCCTCTGAATGGCATCCCTTCCCTCCAGCATGTCAACCACACTATACAGACTCAATTCCACTGTCCATGTCTGCAACAAAGATAGTCTCAGTAACAACCCCTGCAGAACACCACTCATCACTGGTCTCAAATTGGACATTGACCCACTGACCACAACTCTATGAGTGTGACCATCCAGCCAATTCCTTACCCACCACTTACTCTCATCCATCAAATCCATGTCTTTCCAACTTAGAGAAAAGGATATTGTGCAAGACAGTGCCACATGCTTTGCACAAGTCCAGGTAGATGATGTCTATGACTCTTCCCTTATCTACCAGCACTGTAACCCCATTGTAGAAGGCCAAAAAATTTGTTTGGCATGGTTTTCCCTTACTGAAGCTGTGTTAGCTGTCACAAATGAAATTCTTATTTTCTACATGACTGAGCATAGCTCCCAGGAAGATCTGCTCCATGATTTTGCTGGACACAGAAGTGAGACTGACTAGCCTGTAGTTCCCCAGGTCTACATTTTTTCCCCTTTTTAAAAAAGGGGTTGTGTTTCCCCTCTTCCAGTCAGTAGGAACTACACCAGACTACCATGAATCAGGTACCGCAACAAGTATTTTTTTTCCTTTCTTATTGATTTGATTTTATTTTGCAGGGAACTGCTGTATATAGAACAGAATAACTACCACAATGTACAGCCTGCTGTTCAAATAGTGAAGGGTGAGCTCTAGAGATTCTAGATTTCCACATTCAGCTCTGCAAGATTTGAAGCATGTCTCTGATAAGATCAGCAGCAATCAAACAATATCCCTTAGTTATGACTACTATTAATGTCTCATGTACTGTGTAGCTCATAAGCCACTCAGACCCCTATAGTATTACACAAGGCATAAATGCAGAGCAGGGAGAGTGACTGAGCCCACAGTAAGAGTTCTTACTACATAACGAGTCATACAAGTCACTTCTGGATAGTCAGCATTAACACATTACACTAGTTTTCAGATGTCCTGAGGGGAAGTAACTCTCAGTCACAGAACCAGGGCTGCAGGCCCTCAGCACCCTTCAAGACAAGGCTCAAGGAATGAACAAACTCTAACACCTCGTGGCCAGAATTTCTACTTGGCACTGGGGTTTTTTAAAGGCTTAAAATCTGCCAACACAGTACTAAGCTGTTTTAACAGGGCACAGCACACAGCAAATCTCCCAGATATTGAAGCTCAGAACATTGGCAAATGCTCTGAAAATGTCAGTAGTTGCTCTTCTGCTCACAGAAAGCAATGTGAAACAGGACTCCTCTATGGTCTCCAAAGGGTTCACTAATCACTATTAAATGTTTCACAGCTCGGATGATTTGACTGGCATGCTGCAAGAACACTAATTATAAATGATCAATTTCATCTAAAGTAAAGCCCCCCATATGCTATCCAGGCTGTTTTAGTAAAACAGTAAACATGAACAGAGAGAATGCTAAAAAAAAACCCCACAAACACCAAAACAAAGCAGTGTGAGTCCCAAACTGCAGCTATTTAATTTCATGTCAGCACCAAGCAACGCAACAATATACTACAAGTATTTTGGGGAACGTTTTTACCAAATCTGCTCAACAAAAGGAAAGCACAATATCATTACAGAGTCACTTCCTAAGGGGAATATAGGTAATTACCACAATTTCTCAAGGGGCTATAAAGTACATCAATTAACCCAAAGTCCTGGTATCCTTTTCAGTCCCTAGTGCAAATCTGTTTTGGCAAAACTCTACTGAAGTCAACTAGAAATTTAGTTGAAAGACAAGTTGAAAGAAAAGCAAATCAGCTATGTTAACCCTCTTTCTTCAGTAGGGCTCTCCCCTTATTTGCAAAAGAAGGTTTGAGCTCACTCTTCCTGGATCCTCCCATGGGAGTCTGGAACCAAATGGAACCTTTGAATTCAGTTATTGAATTTGTGTTCTTTTTCTTTCTCTCATTTGGGACTCCAACTCTGTCTGAGACTCTGTTCCAGGGCTTAATTTTATTTGATTTTTCATCTTGTATGTAGTACACAGTTTAAGTGCTGGGTGTTTTGCTTTTGATTTCAGTGAAGCTGGTTAGTATATTTAGTAGTTCTGCTTTAGCATCAGATATTCCACATGCTCAACTGTTTATGCATTTTAATCGCTCGCATTGCAATGCCAACATAATACTGTTTGCAGTACAGGCACATGAAATGGCAACTGGAGAGCTGGAGTTTACATGAAGATCTAAACACCTTGCCAAAAAAAAACCTTTGAAAGGTACATCTTCTCACAAATGTACATAACTTGCTAAGTTAAACATCCAAGGTTTTGAAGACAGAGGTCACAGAGCAAAGTAACTTCTGTGCTAAATTAGTTGACTAGGCTGTCACCCAGTTACATATATTTTTGATGTTGACAAGTGGGAAGTCTCACTTTTCTTCTGACAATGCTACTGTTTTGCCACTTGACCATAACCCTTTCACTAGTTATCTTGTGGTACTGTTTTAACAAAAGACCAAGTCAATCTTTAATGGGCACTGAAAAAAAATCCAGACTGAAGCTCAGGCTCCTCTTATCTTAAGGCAGTACCAATGAAAGGAACATCTATGTGCCCTCAGTATTCTGTAGGAAGTGTACTCTGGGTAAGGTACAGCTGGAATTTCTAAAGTAAATCTCTAGCTGATCTTAAGGACAAGGCTTCTATAAAGCATGAGGAATACAATACAAATAGTGTCAAAATTCAAACGTGTCACTAAGTAAACCATGGGTGTTTATCTCTTGCAGGAGCCACTGGCATATTGCCTAGATGGGACAAGAATGTCAGACACTCCTCTGCAGACCCTGGAAAAGCAGTCATGTGGGACAGAATGTAGGAGATGAGAAAGGAGGAAAATGTGTCAAAGTCAACACATCTGGTGCAAGACAAACATTATTCAATATCAACTAAGTAAATAAACACTTTATAATTTCTCCTTTTCTCTAATGGAGACCTTATACCCATGAAAGCACCCTAGTATAACAACTTCATTAGAAATGGCTAAAGATTTGCTCTCAAAGAAAAACAAGGACTTTCCACCTTGACAAAGAAAGCAAGTGTTGAGTTTCATGTAATTCTGGAAGGAAGCTTGATGTACATACAAAAAGTCCTTAAGAGTTATTCAACCCTCTACCTGGATTTTTTTTTATAGAATCACAGAATGATTAGGGTTGGAAGCGACTCCCAGAGGTCATCTAGTCCAACCCCCCTGCAAGAAGCAGGGACACCCCCAACTAGATCAGGTTACTCAGGGCCTCATCCCACATGGCCTTGAACTTCTCCAGGGATGGGGCATCCACCACCTCCCTGGGCAACCTGTTCCAGTGCTCCACAACTCTTACAGTAAAGAACTTTTTTCTAATATCCAATCTAAATCTCCCTCCCTCTATTTTAAAACCATTACCCCTTGTCCTGTCACAACAGGCCCTACTGAACAGCCTCTCCCCATCTTTCTTGTAGGCAAGGATTTATTATTCTTATAGTCAAGGATTTATTTGGCAAAGGTGTAAGTACCCTCTTATGGTAAATTCCACAAAAACAGCAATCTTTGAATTTTGGCCTTGGTTGTAGCAGAGTGAATCTGAAGCAACCCCACTGTGTTTGGCAAGTTCCTCCTGACACAAAGACAAGACAGAAGCCAGGCTCTGGAGCTCGGGTCCCAGCCTGAGCTGGAAATGAGACTGGCAAGTGCCTTCAGCTCCACAAAAGAAAAGCTCAATATACTGACAAGATACTTGGTGCCTTCACTTCCTTGAATTGTGTCATCAGGCACCAAACAGTGCTTATTAGTTCTGGGAACTAATTGGAATGGCTTGCTGCAAAACATTTGAGAAACTGCCCTTTTGATTTTCGTTTTGGTTGGGTTTTTAGGGGGCTTTTGTGGGGTTTTTTGGAGAGTTTATTTCAAAGTAATTGCCATATTGATGTGCCATTTCCCCCTGCGGAAGCATACAGCGGGGGCACAGCTTTTACCGTGAACCTTCTTTTTTTTTCCTGTTTCTGGCAAGTTTCCTAAATTGTGTAATTTAATATTCCTGCCAAAAGCACTGGAAACATTTGAGATGATCCTCATGGGATTAAGGACAAACTGTGGATTACATTCTTGGCACCAGACTGCACTGGAAGCCTGCATATTTCTTGCTCTTTGTGAATATTTGTGAGCTAACTAAATAAGACCATAGCAGAAGTAACTGGATGTTGTTTTGCTTTTTCTTCACAATCCCAGTATCTAATGCACTCTTGCTCTTAGTCTAGGGAGTGTGTTTAGGTAAAGAGGATGTGTTTATGCTCATTAGCCTTGCATATTAACGAGGCTGTGGTGTGGCTGAGGACATGACTTTCACTTTCCCCCGTGTACTAGAAAATGCATGCTTGGCCATGAATCCTGCTCTTGTTTCACAGATGCAGGGGGTCAGCAACATAAGGACAGTTAAGCTGAATCAAACCCATTCTATAAAAAGCTAGGCTCCTTCCTCTGACAGTGGCAAACAATGAGCACTTTAGGAAAGAGTACAAAAAGCAGGCCAAGATTGACTCTGCCTCTAACATACCCCGGTGAGATCTGGTCATTTGCTGTTTGGGGTGAGCCAGAGGTTAGTGCCTTTTTTGAGCCTATTTATATTCCTGGTCTTCATAACACCCTGCACCCAGTCTCATAGTTTATTTCTACTACACCATGTAAAAAAACCTTACCTTTGCTTCATTCAAGCCTGCTGTTGGGTAATTTCAATAGGCACCCTGAGTTCACCCTGTGATATGATAACCCACCCCCCTCCTCAAAGTACCCATGTATGTTTAGTGCCAGGTCATCTGCAGTAGAACCACAAAGAGCAGAATCTGTACCACCACCCTCTGGCAGGACAGAGGCTGGATTTAGAAATACAGAAGGAGATACAGAAACAAAGCAAAAACTTAGGCTTCATCATTTTCTGTCCTTATACCCACAAATTACAGGCAAGACTTTCAGAAAAACAACACATTGAATCTCAACACTACCTGAGCTTACTAAATAACCAAAGCCCTCAAATCTAGTAGGTCTCCCCTGCAGAATAAACCCAGGGTTTTGTACATTAAACAAAGAAGCTGCTCAACCTAATGCATGACAGCTGTTAGAGTTCACCTCCCAGTAATTCCAGGAAGGGCTGGAAAGCATGCTAGCTCAGACATTTTCAAGATCCAAAGACTGAAAATGCCAATCAAACATACCAAACTGCTTGAACCTAAGCTGTAACTCGCTATCCAAGTTTACTGAGAACTTGTAAAAAAAACTATAAGAGAAAGTGTTCAGCAAAACTTAAAACATATTAAAATATAGAAAGCTGTTGAACAATTTAAATAATTTGTCTTTGTGAAAAGTGCAATTGAAATAACTGAGCTACAGTTGTCAATGTTTTAAATGTGCTTTCAAAGCAAGAAATCAAGTCAGTTTAAAAAGCAGACCTTAAGAACTTAACTTGTTTCCTGTATTTTAAGATTAGTTTTCAAAAAAGGTTTCTCTAAAATGCTCATGCTTTCATGAAGCCCCTATAGTCATTCAGTATATACTACTGCTGAAATCCTGTGGCAAAACTGGCCTGAAAACGTAATTGGAACGAGACAATGTTTTAGTTCAGCATCTTCCACAATTCCATAGACTAACAGACACAATTAGTGCTGATATGTGTTTTTTAATTATCTAAAGAAATGCTACAGTAGCATTAAAACTAAGTCACTTTTCTGTTCAGTTGTACAGTTTAAGTAATGCTCCAGAAATTTACCACACCTGACATGCAGTACTAGGGTAGGTTGATGTTGTATGACTAATAACCTTTCCTTCACATCTTAAGGCCAAATATAAAATGAGAAAGAAATTAATCACCACGATGGGAGGTGTCACACTGATATCCTACATCCTCCACTTTGCCCAGTTAACAGATATAGCCCCTTATCCACTTAAGATAGAGACTGTAAAAACACTAATGATGGACTAAACCCCTGGTTTTCAATGTACTTGGTTAAGAATCAATAAAGGCAAGTAGAACCCTAAGTCCCACGGCTTTCACATAGCTTCTTGCTTTAAAAATAAAAAAACATCCTCTTACATTTTCCTGTGATAAGTAAAAGAAAGAACTTCACCAAAGCCTCCAATTAAGAAATTTAGAGGGAGAAATTCATTTCTCCAGGAAGCAGGCACAGTGCTGCTGCCACTGGTCAGTATCTCACATTAAGGGAGAATGAGAAAGTCCAGAAGGCAGGAAAAGTTTGAAACTTGCAGGAGAGGAAAATTAGCAGGAGCTGAAAATTAGCAGGAGCTTTCCACAAGTAGAAAACAGCTCTCAAAAAGTAGAGTCAGGACAAGAACCCTAAGGACTTGTGTTTATAGGAGAAACAGGGCCCTTGGGGAAAACTAGTGGTGAGCATGTGATGGTCTAGCCAGGAACTTTGAAGGCAGTTTTGAAGAAATGTAGAAGGAAGGAATCAAGACAGGACTCTGGGTTTTATTACGCTGAAAAGGAAGAAATACCCCGAAAGGGGAAGATAATGCAGTGCTGAGAGTGCTGTTGAGTATTGTTTGGGACATTCAGTTTCATTTAAATGCTGAAGACAATGAAATCCCACAGAACTGACAGGCATGATTTGGCAAGAAGGTCGAGTTACATAAATAGACAAAAAAAAAGGAAGTCTGGTAGTGAGGTGGTGCAGCTGCTCTACAACATTCTGCATCTTATCAGCATGTCAGGACTAGTACAGAGTAAGTTCCTGGTAGACACTAGTACCAATAAGAAATTGGTTACGTGGGTTTCAATATTCTGGCTGGCTCTTCAAAACCATTTTAGTCCTCACAAACCACACTGTACTCACCAGGACTCCCCTGAAGTAGCTCATCCCACTTGGGAAAACTAACCTTTAAAAAAGCACTTCTGGTTTCCAAAGTAACTGTCACAAACAGCCCCTAGAATCTTCTGTTCTCTGTCCTTGATGTGTGGTCTCCCTCAACATACACCACCTACATTCACCTGTATGGGGGCTCCTCCACTTCTCCAGCCCACTCCCCAGAGTCCCTGCTCATAGACTTGCCCCTGCAGTGCCCATCCTCATCTCCAGCATGATTACTTCTGCTTTGGTGACATTGCCCTGTCCACAGATCTAGACCAACATGAGGCAAAAGATAAAGAAACTCAGGCAACAAAGGAAGTGAAAGTTGTGACTCAGATGATTCCTCTTAGGCAAGAGTAAAATCAAGAGTGCCATCAAAACATTATTGACTCCTTTAAGGTGCTCTTTTTCAAGAGACACGAGAATAGCCAGTTACAAAATATTGCTCTTTGCTTCTCTGTTTTAAGAGAAGAAAAAATGGTCAAGACAGTGGGTTAATTTAGAAATCCACTGACTTGTTGATGAAGTTCTGCAGCGTTTCACTACAGAAACAAGTGCATCTCACAGGTAAGCAATGTTCTCCTGACACCTTGGGAACCCTGATGGCATGGACAGGAACAATTCTTCACGCTCTTCAGATATTCAAGAGCGAGGACTTATCAATGAAGATAAGCCGGGTTCTAGACAAGCCCTACAGCCCACAGTGCTCCCTGCTGGAGGATTTTCTAGCTGCAGAAAGCTTTCTAGGGAGACTGGAAGCATTTAGAAGAGAGATCTATCGATAGTCGCTAACCAGATAATCCCCCCAGGTTCAGGAAATCCCTGAAGTGAAAACACACACAGGCTGGGAGAGTATCCAGCATAAGAACCATGCCTCGTTCTTTTGCTTCCCTGGTGTCCACATTTGGGTTTGGCTGGCTTCTCATCAGCCAGTTCAGCCTGTATTTGGTGAAACACTACCCATCTGTTCTTGTGCACATCACAAGGGCTGAACCTGAGCCCTCAGCACCGTCCCTGCCCTGAGGAATGTGGCAATTCCCACCAACCCACTTCTAATCATGCTTCTTGTGCACTAGAAGCACTTGTACAGGAAACAGGTCCTCTTGCCAAGTTTCTAACAACTCTGCTCTGAGGGGATCTCCCACCATCTCTTCTTGCAGCTATACCTTTGCAGCTTTTTCTCTTGGCAGCCCCATGACCACCCAGCGAAGTCCACAGATTAGGCATGGACAATCACATGATTTTGGGGCTGTTGAAGAGCACGGATGACACCTGCTTCTCCACACACTGAGCAACCTCCTCAATGACAGTCACTCTTTCTCCTGGAAGAGACCCCACAGCTAACACTCCTCATGGCCTGAGCAGGGTGAAGTCACAGCCCAGAAGACCCATCAGTGGCAGCCATCACGGAGCCACTGCTGCCACACCACTATCCCCCCAGAGCACCAGTTCGTCCTCACCTGCTGGCCTGTATACATTAAGCAGGCAGAGCCTTCCTGAACTTAAACCAGATGCTCCCCAGAAAAAGCCCTTTCACATGCTAAACTCATGGCATACTGTACAGGTTTTCTGCTGGGACAGAGTTAATTCTCACAAAAAGCTGGGAGGGGACACAGCCAGGCCAGCTGACCCAAACCAGCCATAGGGGTATCTCCATACCATATGACATTATATTCAGTATATAAAAGCAGCTGGCCAAGGCAGAGGGCTTGCTGCTCTGGGACTGGTTGGACACCAGGCTTTGAGACAGTGAGCTAGTTGCATTGTGTACTACCCACATTGTGTGTTTTGAGTGCTGTTGTTATTTTCCTCTTCCTTTGCTGTCATGTTAAGCTGTCCTTATCACAACCTCTTTCTCCTGATTCTCCTCATCCCACTGGGAAGGGGGGCGGTGGGCAAAAAGATGTGGAGAGCAGCCATGTGGGGCTAAACCATGCTACAAACCATTAGAGGTAAGCTTGGGGGCACTGCTGAAGAAGTGGAGCAGGTAAGTGTTTGGTCTGAACTGGTCAGATCATTTGTACATACGTAACTTTAAAGGCAGAGCCCTCACTGTCACTCAGGGTCGTGCATGTGGAGTACTGATTGCACCAAGAAAGGCCTTCAGATGCTTGAGAAATGTGATTTCAAAACAGAAGAAGTACTGATAAATAACCATATAATCCAACCATGTTTCTTCTGCTGAGGTAACTAACACAGGAGAACAACTGCATAGGATTTAAACCAATGGAGAAAAGCCAGGCCTGACAGTTATATGCAGTCGTTGAATAATGGGCATTGCAAAACCTGTAGTTAGAATTTAAATGAACTTCAGTACAAGGAAAGAGTATTGCTTACTCTACAGTAATTAATGTAATAAGCAGGTCTTATTAGTTTTTGTGAGGCAACACAAGAAAACCAGCTTATTTTCTTTTTCACAGAAGCCCTGCCTGACCTTAACCCTGCAGTACAGTGTGAGGGCAATATTAAGCTGGCACATAAAGTCTACGGCTGCACCAGGTGCCATACCAGCCCCCCAGCACCAGGTTAAAAATGCCACAGCCAGGAGCCATCGTAAGTCCTGAACTGCCAGCTTCTAAGTGACCACAACACCCCTCTTGGACACGATCTCCTGATTCTTACTCTGGTCATCTTCCTTGTCAGCAAGGGTGAGGACAGCACAGTTTCCCATGGAAACTGCTTTCCCATCCTAAAGCTCCCTGTTGATTCTCCACAGATGCACTGGAACCCTTCCCCTAATCTTACCTGCAATGCTGTCCTGAGCAGTGGCAGCTGTATGCTGCTACTTCCTTAGGATTTCTATTTCACACAATCACAGAACGTCAGGAGTTGGAAGGGACTGCAAAAGATCATCTAGATCACCCCCCCGCTCGACCAGGATCACCTACTAGGTCACACAGGAACACGTCCAGGTTGGTCCTGAATGTCTCCAGACAAGGACACTCCACAACCTCTCTGGGCAGCCTGTCCCAGGGCTTTGTCACCCTCACAGTGAAAAAGTTTTTTCTTTATGTTCACATGGAACTTCCTGTGCTCCAGCTTGGACGCACTGCCCCTTGTCCTTGCCCCTTGTCCTATCACTGGCCATCACTGAGAAGAGCCCAGATCCATCCTCCTGACACTCACCCTCTCAAAATATTTCTAAAGATTAATGAGGTCACCCCTCAGTCTCCTCTTCTCCAAGCTGAAGAGACCCAGCTCCCTCAGCCTGTCCTCAGAAGGAAGATGTTCCTCTCCATCTTGGTGGCCCTGCACTAGACTCTTTCAAGGAGTTGTATGTCCTCTGGAACTGAGGGGCCCAGACCTGGACACAATATTCCAGGTGTCATCTCACCAGGGCAGAGTAGAGTGGGAGAAGGACCTCTCTTGATCTACTAGCTACCCCCATTCTAATACACCCCAGGATGCCATTGGCCCTCTTAGCCAAGAAAGCACATTGCTGGCTCACAGTCATTCTCCTGTCCATATTTTAATAACTGCAGCCATTTAAAAAGCTGCTGAGTACTGTAAGATGCTCACTTACATGTGCCTTACAGAAATCTGATCAGCAAGTGGAGATTGTGAGATCTTGATAACTGCAGCAAATAGTGCAAAACAAGTGTTAACATCTAGAAAGTTACTGGCATCAATGGGATTTAGTCCAGTAGGTTAAAAGATGAACAAGAAGCTAAGGAGATGTCTTTCATTCTGCTATCACACCTTACACCAGGAAAGGTTACGGACACACAAGACACTAAGTGCTGCAACTCTTTTAACCCAAGTTACTGCACTTACCACAGCTATAGAGAACAATTTTAGCATCTCTCTAGTGAGATTGGGAAGATCTTATTTTGCACCATGATAAAACATAGCACTTTCTGACACCATTAGAACCAAGGCTTCCTGATGAGTATTACTGAACATAAGGCAGCATAAGCTTGTGATTATAGATCTACTAGTTCAAAGTTTGGAAAAGAGGAGACTGAGGGGAGACCTTATTGCTCTCTACAACTGCCTGAAAGGAGGTTGCAGTGAGGTGGGGGTTGGCCTCTTCTCCCCAGTAACAGGTGACAGAACTAGAGGAAATGGCCTCAAGCTGTGCCAGGGAAAATTTAGGTTAGATATTAGGAAGAACTTCTCTACTGAAGGAGTCATCAAGCATTGGAACAGTCTACCCAGGGAGGTGGTTGAGTTCCCATCCCTGGAGGGGTTTAACAGACGGGGAGATGCGGTGCTTGAGGACATGGTCTAAGGGTAGACTTGGTGGCGGTAGGTTAACGGTTGGACTGGATGATCTTAGGGGTCTTTTCCAGTCTTAAAAATTCTATGATTCTATAGTTCAGTTCTACCGTTATAGAGAATCATTTCAAAGACTCTTCACTTCTGGAGCCCTGTAGAGCTGTCCAGACAGCAGAGGAGTTTCAACCATGCTATCACAGTGCATGTCTGTTACTCAAATAGCTGCAGCCACAAGTCCCTTAAGACATACGAGCTAACTCAGCTGGTCCTTTAGCTTAACCATAAACAACATACTGATTATTCCAGGGAAGATGGAATGATGTGTATTTTGGCTTCTGGATGGACTTTCATAACAGCAAACATTACATTTAGTCTGTATAAACAGCCACGGTGGCTGTAAGAAAAAAATAATTATGACACTAGAGCAAGGGAGTAGCCTGTTTGCCCTGGACTCCAATGCAAGAAAAGAAACACAGAGTGCTTCAAGAGATTACTTCTGCTCGTTCCCTCCCTTTCCTTAGAAGCCTGGGAGAGAGGTTGTGCTTTGGCTTTTTAACCTTGATGAAGCCACAAACGCAATAGCTATGGTTTTGGAAAACTCCTGATGCTTTATGAAGCTGGTGTTATGTAACAGCAAAGCTGAAGGAAAGGTGCAGAGAAAGCAGGAAAACAATGGACAGGGAAGAAAACATCACAGGGAAGATTGCATGTAGTACCTGACCTGGCATACGGGCGCGTGTCTAGAGGAAGCTGCATGCAGCACATTTTGGGGACTGATTGTCAATGCACACCTCTCCAGTGGACTCATTCCCTCTGGGCAATGCTACATTGCACTTTTCTCCAACTTTATAAAGGTGGTCAAGAGTTAAAGGACGAAAGACTTTCCTAAATCATTTCGCAACTTCTCTTACCTTCAGGGAGGTAGCCTGAGGCAATTTCAGCACAGCAGCTTCTTGTTCTCTAGTGAAGTTGTCCCTTCTTTGCACACCCAGGAGAATCAATCCTGCATTAAAAAAAAAAAAAGGGAGGCAATTCTGATGAGCTGATTCTGGACAAATTACTGAGAATACACAGTTGGAAAGGTTTTAATCTCTCTTACAGCCTTCACATCACCTGCTATTTCAGCTCAACCCCCAAAGCTTTTACTTCTGACACATACTGAAATACTAACTTAACTCAATTTATACTGTCACACAAAACTGTTGAGCTGACCTTTGTTAAACAAGTGTACTTGTCCAACTTCACAAGCCCTCAGCATTGGCTGAAGTCACAACCAAGGCTTTTCGTGATAAGCTGGATGAGATTGGCTCTTTTAAATTTAACTAAGAGAAATGCCAACTTTATGGGGATTTTTTTCTGTTAACTAATCTTGTTTTCCAATTTTTTTATAAGCAACTGTATTAATTTAGTGCTCAAAGCAAAAATGTCAAGCAGGCTCAGTGAAAGCATCATGTCTATTTCAGTCTGTATCAGACCTGATGATGCTTCACTACCTTAAAACATGCAGACTCTCCTCTTGTTTTTTCTTTTCTATGAGAACTTATGTACAAATAGAGTATTAACAAGGTAGACAGCACCTAAATACATGCAGGAGAGAAGCTTCAGAGCTCTTTTACAAATACAGGCAAAAATGGACAAAAAAAAAGAAAAAAAAGAGATAATTTTGTCCAAAAATGGACAAAAAAAAAAGAAAAAAAAAGAGATAATTAGCAAATTTCTTTCTCATGGGAGATCCACCTATATAAAAATACAGGTAAGACTTTAAGAAACCACTGTAACCCTACAACGTCCTCTAGAATCACACTGGTTCACATTGATCAAGGTTTTGGGTACAAAGCAACTCTAACCAGCTTCACCCTTATTCAGAAGGAAACCCACCACAAGACTCTCACTACCACAACACACACAGGTATGTAAGTGAACAACCCACTAAGTGAAACGATACTCAAAATCATCTCACCATGTAGACTCTCAAACTTTTAAAAAATTGACATGAAAAATTCAAAGGAAAGTTAAGACCCTGAATTCCCCCCAGCCCACTAAATATGGGTAAAGTATATTTCCCCAGATTAAGTTCTTGGACAAGCAAACTCAAGAACCAATTTCCAGTTTTCCTTTTGCCTTTGATCTAAGCTCCAAGCACTTTTTTCCTCTTCCCTTTTTTGTATTTCCAAAGGGACAAAAGAGCACAGAGATTCAGCAGCACACACAAGCTGAAAGCCCCCACCCTTCACACCAACACTATGAACTAAAAATGCAGATCAAAACTAAAGCTGACATTTTCTCGTCTCTTATCACTGTTGAGCTGTCAAGCATCTCACATCAGTACATACTTCTATTCTCAGTATTCTGGAGAAAAGGAAGCTGAAGTAACACAGTGAAGCATGCTAGTCCAAATACATTAAAGGAAGCTCAAGCTATTCTCTCCAGCCCTATTTCTATCAGTCAGCACAATTTGGTTGCACATGTATAAGCAGGGCTACCACAAAAATCACCTTTCCTGTGCAAGGTGTCCAACGCCTTGTCTGCTAATGGCACCACCCCCACTGCTGTGGGGATTAGATGGCATTTGACTGACATTTCAACTTGAAACTGCTGTTGGAGGCCCTCAGAAGGAGTTAACGTGAGCGGATTCAGCACAGAAGCAAAATAGTAGTATGGATTTTACACTCTCTCACTTCTCAGTTTCACCACAGAATACAGTCCAAACATGCTCCAGCATCCAGAATGAGAAATCTCAGCCTGTAAAAATAGTTGTGCTTTTAAGATTCAGCAGCAAGAGCAAGATGCTGACCTGACAATGTGGTTGCAGCAAAGGAAATGCCCTAGATACAAGAAAAATTCTTTCTGATGGGGTATGTGTGCAGTGCTGGGGCCAGACAAGGAAGGCCCAGTACAACCACATCCAGCCTGTGAATGGTGAGCCCCTGGGCTTATGGAATTAGTCTCCTGAGTTGGAAGGGACCCACAAGTATCATTGAGTCCAACTCCTGGCTCCACCTTGGACCAGCCAAACCAGAGCATGAGACTGAGCACATCATCCAGACACTTCCTTAATTCATTCCAGCTTGGTGCTGTGACCACTTCCCTGGGGAGCCTGTTCCAGTGTCTGACCACCCTCTTGGTAAAAAACATAGACTTGGACTAGAGATGTCCAGAGGTCCCATATACCCAAATTCCCATATGTTATCAAAGTTAGAACTCAACCAAATACAGAGAAAAAAATATTCATTAAATGCTCATCAGCATTAATGTATTTTACATCTTTTGGCCCCGGCATTTATTTGTTCTTTTATTGTGGCATCTAAGAAACTCACTAAGAGCTTCACTACAGTAACACAGAAGAGCACAGTGCACACTGGTTATCATGAAAGTATTTAGGTAAATCCAGTGGATGCAATTCAAGATGAAACTGATCAGAGCTAGCCCTGGATAAATAACTGTGCTTAGTGCAACCAAATCAAGCAGACGTATTACAGCCCTTAAAATGGTAGTGCCCCTCTCGGTTATACATCTCTCCTGCAATTTGTGACACTCGCTTCTCTCACTCCCATCTCCAGTGGCTGAGATCTCCTGGCTCGAGAGGGATCCTGTCCTTCAGCTGATAGCAGAGGAAAGCCCAACTCAGGTCTTACTTGCAGAACTTCAACAGCTTCACAGCATCCTCTGCTGCCAAAGAGCAGAATCAGATTAGAAACGAGGAAATGAACTAAGTGAATGCTAGTTCTTCACAGACCTCACCTGCCCTTCCCCAACTTTTAAAAATCCCCCTAATGAAGGGCAAGAGCTAATGAAGCCCTGATATGTATTAGGGACAGATCTCCTTGCCTTCCCCAGAGTCACTCTAGACATGTATCTCCTAGATACTACATCTAGAAACTAGTCCTGAAATACCAGAAGCTCAGTTTCCAAGGAACAGTCCAATACCCAAGAACAAACCTGGCTGGGCTTTTGAGGTAGCTGTTATTTATCTTCAGCCAAACCCTCATACAGGTCCTCAATCAATGACAGTTTAAGAAGTATCACTACTTATTAAATAATAGTATAATGCTTATTTCTAAAAATAACAATAAATCAGCTGTTTGATTTTAAAGAAAACTCCAAATAGCTCATTTGAGCACAGTATCATCATCAATAGCTGGACTGTCACTTAGGTGCTTGTTTGATGAAAACTGTTCTTTGTTTGCTAAAGTCTTTTATCCTCACACTAGTTGGTTTGTTGTACTGTCCCACTGTTGTTCCAGATGATGACAAAGCAGCTGAGAAAATATAACATCTTTCAACAGAACCCGTGCCAATCTACCAGCACCAAGAAAATCAAGCGCTGAACTGTACATTGGTGCTGTGCAGTGACTTTCAACATCTTCCTCCACATAATCCTTCTCCTTACTAATCTGAATTCCTGTTAGACTAAAAACCCCAAACCAACAGTGCTTCAACTTTACAAGCAACAAAAGCAGCGTAAGCACATGTCCTCTCAAACCCATGGGAAACACTGAACTGGCAGTGCCACAAACCCGTGAGCTCCTTAAGAAACCATTATAGTGAGTACCAGCAGTGCCACGCAGACGTGAGCAATCCCGCGTGGCTCACAGGACAGCTCAGGGAAACACACCTTCATCCCTACTCCAGCCCTGTACAAGCCTCTACTCACACGTCTCAAGCGGCTGCACAAGCCGGGTCATGCGGTACCAGCGCGCAGAAATGCTTTATAGGGACCATCACAGCGGCGCCCTCCCCCAACGCCGCACCGGGCGGGCTGCGGCCCCTGAGGGCTCCCTCCACCGCTGCCTCACCTCCGGGGAGGACGGGCAGGGGGACAAACGGCTGCAGAGCCACCTACTCCCCCAAACCCTCGGGCACAGACACACGCGAGTCCTTACACACCCGTATTTATATACCGCGCGGATCGGCCCCGCCCCGCCCCGGCCCCCGCTCCGCT
>VXBZ01006547.1:184447-196947 GCA_013399135.1 Heliornis fulica
GGCTGCGGGAGCTGCGGCGGCAGCGGCGGGAGCTGCGGAGCCGCATGGAGCTGCTCATCATGGAGACGCAAGGGGAGGTGTGCCGCGCCCTGGCCGCCGTGGACCCCGGCGCCACCTTCGCCGTCGACACCTGGGAGAGGAAGGAAGGTACGGAGGGGGCCGCGGGGGGTGTCATCGCGGGCTCGGTCGGGCCGGTGGCCCCGGCGCGGGGTGACCCTGGCGTTGGCAGGAGGAGGCGGCATCAGCTGCGTGCTGCAGGACGGAGAGGTCTTCGAGAAGGCGGGCGTGAACGTGTCCGTCGTGTTCGGGCACCTGTCCGAGGAGGCAGCGCGGCAGATGAGGAGCAGAGGGAAGTCGCTCAAGGCCAAAGACGGTAAGTAAGGTGTCTGTCCGGAGGTGGGCTGGGGGAGTCACTCATGTTCCGTTGACAGCAGAGCCTGGCTGTTGAGCGAGGAAGCCAACTAATCCACACTCAAGGGGCGATTTCATTTGCGTCATGGTGGTTTCTGAGCAGTAAGCCTGGCAGGTGGACGTCCACATCCCTAAAAAATTAGGTATTGGAATGCTGCTCCTTCCATCCCGCTGCTTTAAGCACTGAACTGTAGACACAGGCTGGGTCTTGGTAACAGTTCTGTAGCTCAGCCGTGATACAGGAGTAATGTACCGAAGAGGTGGACGGAGAGAGACCCAAAACGACTTGAAGGCTAAAGAAGGTTCGACCCACATTTGTGTAGCGGAGGATAGCACCGAGGACCGGGCATGCTGGAGAGCCTGACATTTTAAACCATCTTTGTCTAACAGGTGCTCTAGCAGAGTGTCGTGGTTTAGAGCAAACACCAGAAAAAGTGTTTAGCACAGAAGTGTGGGGATGAGAAAGAAATTGCACTGATTAATAATTATAGTGACCCAGTGTGAACTTTCTTGTGGTGAAACAGCAGTTTTGGAACCTAAGGTAGAATAATGATGCTCTTGAAATTATAATAAATTGAGTTATTTGGAAACCTGAAGTTTTTTTTCCCTGTGCATCTGTATATGTAGGGAAACTGCCTTTTTGTGCCATGGGCGTGAGCTCTGTTGTCCATCCAAAGAACCCGCACGTTCCAACCATGCACTTCAACTACAGATACTTTGAAATCGAAGAAGCGGATGGTAAGAATGTTAAGCCAGTGAAGTACGTGTGAAATGTATGACTCCACATGAAGGAAGCGTGAACACATGGCTAGGGTAAGAGGTTAAGAACTGGTCCAGGCTTGTTCCCAGCTGTGCCAGGAGTGTGTTGTGTAGCACCAGATCTCTTAATTCCTGGGCCTTTGTTTGTACGTTTCCAAGATCAGCGTGATGCCTGCGTCTGGTAAAGGGGTTTGCAGTTTACTTTTTGCAGACTACACCAAGGGTTTGAGATTGAAGATAAAATGTAGGAGGTTATGAGTATATGTAAAACATTCAGATAATTCTACAACTTTGTAGAAGGTAGGTCTGCAAAGGACTGATGAGCATCCTGGCCAGGATGTACCTTTGTCTCAGCAGCTGTGGGACCATAGTTGGAAACATGGGTCTCCCTCTGCACTGTGCCTTTTTTTCCCCTGAGTTTCTGCAGCTGGCTGCTGGCAGGACTCAGGACTAGGTGGTCATACACTGAGAGGTTGTCTTTCAATTATTTTGCTCCAGAGCGTTATGGATCATTTTTAGTCAGTTTCTTCCCTGGATTTAATAGTGACATCGCTTTCTTTTGCATGCAGTGGAATGTTTCTGGGTTCTTGAATAGGATTGTCAGCCCATCTTGTGAAATTGATGGGCCCTGTAGTCAGGGTCACCTGTCCAAAGCACTGAACAAACACTTTTCACCGCTTCAAAACTTGTTCCATGTTTTCCTGAAGTCGTTGGTCATCGCGCTACCTCAAACTCAAAATTTTTCATGCTTGATGTTTAGGGACACCACTGAAATAATGATTTGGTTTTGTTTTGTGAAAGCAGTTGTTAGCTCTTGTTGAACTGCCAGCTAAGTATTTATTTTTTGAAGTTTAAACATCTCTGTTTGCCTCTCTCCTATAGGAACAAAACAGTGGTGGTTTGGTGGTGGGGCTGACCTCACTCCAACCTACCTGAATGAAGAGGATGCCATTCATTTTCACAAGACCTTGAAAGAAGCCTGTGACAAGCATGATCTGAAACTGTATCCCAAGTACAAGAAATGGTATGTGGGGAGAGGTGCACTTGTGATCCTTTTGCGGGAGCAGAAGGTGGCATTGGATATCACTGTTTTAAGTCTGTTCCAGGAACAGCAGGCTCTCCTCTGCCTTTTGATGAATACCACCAGACACTTATGAAAATCAACAGATGTGTACTGGGACAAATTCTCTTATTTACAGAGGTGAAAGGTTTGTTTGGTTTTTTCAAATCAGAGGGCTGACAATTAAGATTGTAAATTCATAGCCTGAATAAAAACCAGGGTGACTATAAGATTTTGCAAGCCACAGAGCTCACTAGCCAACTCAAAAATTTCCTTTTAGCCTCTGGTGTTAAACTAGGACAAGGCCTTTGCCCCATGGACTTGCACTAATTCTCCTTACAGTGAACTCATGGTAAATGAGCATGACTTTAGTGTGAGCTCTTAAGCCAGCACTGCAGTTTTGAAAATCCCACTTCTGCCCTCAGTCTGACCTTTGTTACCTTGTTTTTTCTGCCAAGTAGGTAAAGGAGCTTGTGTGTCCTTACTATAGAAGCTTTGTAATTTTGATAGAGCTTTTTTTTTCTCTAGTGACACATTGACCAAGTGTTAAATAGCGTATTCTCTAAAGATGCAAACTTCTAATGTTCTTCTTGTGCTGAGAGATAGAAGTGATGACATCCTTCGCTGTTCAGCAGGGGCTGGCTGCTCTGTGCCTGATAACTGTATCTGCTACAGGCTGCAGTATCCAGGAAGGAGGGGTTGCCCTTTTGTAAGCTACCAGGACTTGTCTGAGGGTAGGAGATAAAATGGGTGTTGTAGCTTGGGTGTGAATAACTTAGTCCTGGAACACATCTTGCACAACCCCAAGACTACAGTCTCGTTCTCTAAGGAATGGTAGTCCAGAGTGTCTGCCATAATGGTCAGGGTTTTTGCAGCGGGAATCTCCCCTGAGCTTCTAACTAGTGTTGCCCTTTTTGCCATCTTTCTCAAGTGTAAAAGCTCACTACATTTAGCACACTGTATTCCTGATCTAGCTTTAACATTTTTGTTAGGCTTGGTCACTTTTGCGTTTCTGACTTGCCCTTTTTTCCTAACTCTTCCTGCTGCTATTAAAAAAAAGAAAAACAAAACCTAAAAAAACCCAAACCCAGAAACAAACCAACCCCCAAAAAACTCACAACAAGAACAAGTCTGTTCATCCCAATTAAAAAAAAAAATCCCAATGTTAGGTTATCTGTACATCTCAGTGTCTCTCTCACTATAGTTCTGCCATTTTATATTGCTTGATAATAGATATATCCATGGAAAACTAGTCCAAAAAAAGGCAGGGTGTCCTTGATGTTGATGGTTGCTGCTTCCTACTTCACTTCCATCTCTCCCTCAGGTGAAGACTTGCAGGGCATGGCTGCCCAAGCAAGCAACTAGAAACAAGACAGGGTGTGGATATGATGAATCGGCTAATTTATAATAATTTTGCACCTACATACTCCCAGTAAATACAAAAGAGCTTAATTGCCTCTGCACTTACTCCTTCATAAACTAGAGTATGAGCCATGAAATGCCACTGCTGGAATGACTCTTATATTCCAAGTTGGACTACTAAATTCCTTTTTCTGAGGAAGGCTGGCTCATATTTTATTTTTCCTTAAGCAACAGTGGCTTTCTTATCTGGTCTTGCATTTATAGATCCTTTTACTTTTGATGCAGAAAGCCAGGTCTTTCACCAGAATAGCAAAAAGAATAAAGAAATTATCTTCCAAGTTTGAGTTCATCTGAAAGCCTTACCAGTAATTTGGTATTTGTATATAATTCTGGGAATGAAATCTAGAAAGAGCTCTTGGGGTAAAGTTTTGAAATCAGATGTCTGTTTTCCTTTTAAGTAGAGGATATGTATTGGATCACTCCCCCTGGAAGCATCAGCCATGGTGTTGAATGTTTCATGACTCTGTGGTGATACACAGCTTTGCAGAGACCGTTTAATCAGAGTTTTCACCGTAAGTGGACACAGAGTGCTGTCCAGATGCTGCTGTACCATCCTGGATGCCAGCAGTGCAGCACCAGGCACTGCAGGAATGCACTTTTCATCAGTGTTCCACCGGTACCACCGTGTGCCACATAACTGGTTGGAGTTCTGTTCGTTTCTTTGAACGCTGTGGACCATTTTCATAACGGTTCGCTGCCTCTTCTAGGTGTGATGACTACTTCTATATTAAGCACCGTGATGAGCGAAGAGGGATTGGAGGCATATTCTTCGACGATGTGGACTCTCCCTCCAAGGAGGAAGTGTTCCAGTTTGTGAAGAGTTGTACCAAAGCTGTTGTGCCTAGTTACATTCCCATTGTGAAAAGGCACTGCCGTGACTCCTTCACACCAGAGGAAAAGCTGTGGCAGCAGCTGCGCAGAGGACGGTTAGTACTGATGGAGCAAAATAGCACACAGGAGATGAATTGTACTGGCAGGAAAAAAAAAATGGACTAGTTGTTCATGGTTGCAGGGTTTATGCCCTGTTGTGGTGTGGGCTGTTTGTGTAAGTGGTGTAAAGCTTGCCAGAGAATGCCATATAAAATACCACGCTTTCTCTCCAGCTCTTCCAAAACTGAGAAGGTGCTGCTTTGTAGCAGGCAAAGGGGTGCATGGTGTCCTGAATCCCACCCCGTTCTGCAGTCCAGTTAAGGAGCATAAAGGTGAGGGAGTCATGCTCCCTATTCAGAAGTGATGTTAAACTCCAGAAAGAAATCAAGTAACTGTACCCAAGAGTACTTTCAGCTTCTTACATACGTATTTATTCTGTCTGACCTCGGCATTGCAATGAGGATGCAGTGAACTCTTAGTAAACAAAGGTTTCGCTCTTTTGGTGTGGTCCAAAATCACTTAACTTAAGACACTTTTGAAGATGCTTATTAACATGAACAACTGTTAATGCTGCAAAAGCTTAAGTGCATTGGTAGATACAGTTGGACTAGACCCATATCATGCAAGCATACAGAGAAATGGAAATACATGTGCTTTGTGCAGAACTGGGGAGTTTCTTCCTCCCACCACCTTCAACACCACCACCACAGAAAGGAATACTAGCATAACCAAGCTAAACTTGGTGTTGAGCTTGCCAGCAGGATTGAGACCTAGGGGAAGTGAGTATAGTGCTATGCCGAGCCAAATGCTCTCCTTGAATAGTTTGTCTGCTTTCCTCTGTTACTTCCTACGCTTTGTGGTGTGGCAGAGTCACACTCACAGCCCTCTGTAGGGGATGACAGAGAACAGTTGGCTCCAAACCGGGTTTCATTCTGACACCCAACACAGCAGAAAGTCAGGCTGGTTTTGTTTGGTGCCTGGTAGTTGAAGAAGGCACCAAATAAATAAACTTGTCTGATAATAAACTTGTTTTTCTGTTGCATCTTTTCACTCCCCATAGGTACGTGGAGTTCAACTTGGTTTATGACAGAGGTACAAAGTTTGGCCTCCTGACACCAGGATCAAGAATTGAAAGCATTCTTATGTCTCTGCCACTGACTGCAAGGTAAGGACATAACTCTGGAGTTGCAGGTAGGGACACTCTTCCTATTAAAATACTTCATAGAATCACATCAGAGCTGTGTCCTAGTGTCTATTCTCATTAACAGTGGTTAGTTCATGCTTGAAACAGGAACTGGATACATCCATGCAGATGCTTCTTTGGTCTGCTACACTTGCCCAGTTGCCAGTAATCATAAGAATATCTAGAGCACAACCTATTTTTTGACCAAAAGTAAAAAAGGTGGTATTTTTTTGTGCTTAGTAGCTCTTAATAGATTTCTGCTCACTCCATGGGTTTTGTTTAGTAGCTCTTTGAAACCATGTGAGCTTATGGCAGTCCTGACAAGCCTTCCTTGTGGTAAGGAAGTTCCACAGTTTAACTGTGTGTTGTATTGAAAAGTGTCTCTGTTTTCACCTCACACCTGATGACTTCATTTGACTTGTATCAGCAAACTGTCATTTACTGTTTGTGCTCCTTTTTAGGTTGCTTTTAGATATGCTGAGTAGCATATCAGTAGTATCAGTGACTATCCCCACTAAGATAACTGACCTTTGCTTACTACCCCTTAACCAGGAAGGCAGTCCTGTTCTTACCATATAGATGAAGCTACCATATTGCTTCATCCCACTGCCAGCACTAGATGTGTCCCTCACCTGGTAGTGTGGTGCCATCTTACCTGTTGATTTTATTGCTGAGATGATCTGGTTTTGCTTGTTTTCATCAATATAAACAGCTCACTTCACAGCATGAATGGGTCCTTCCTGAGAGAATAGGAAAAAAAACCCAAAACAATGTGACTGTTGACATTTTTCTTCCTCTGTCCTGCCTCTTAATTGTCTTTTCAGTTAAAAGTGGTCTGTCATCAACTTTGTTTTTAAAACCAAGGTTCAACAAGGACTTGTAGCACTTCAGTCCAGCTTCTGGAAAAATTTGCCCTGAGTGGCTGAAAATACCACGTCAGGATCAAATGATTGAAACATGACACTAATTGTCACAAGAGACTGCTAATAGATTTTTGCAAGTAAATCTGCATGGATTGTGGGGTAAAGGGGCATTGCTTTTTCTTTTTTCTCTTCCAGCCTTTACAAAAGTTGGGAAAAAGATCAAGATAACATTTCTTCTGTCTCTTTCAGTGTTATTACTTGGTCCTAGTGAACTTAATGTTTTGTAGCCATCTCTGTCTACCTGATGTGAGAGTTATCAACTGTGTACATAGCTTTGCATCCTCAGCAAAGGCAACTTGAGTCCAAACGCATCCTGGTGCTGGAGAAGTGGCAGCCAGCTGGGTGGACTGAGTGAGTTTCCCCTCTCCCTGCAGGTGGGAGTACATGCACAGCCCTCCAGAGAGCTCCAAAGAAGCAGAAATCCTGGAGGTTCTGCGCAATCCCAAAGACTGGGTGCACTGACACGGATCCCGAACAAGGTGGACTGCTGACACTGAGCCATTATGAAAGACCAGGAACGCCTGCAAACCAGTTCATTTCAACTGCTGTTGCACGGCATTTTAGCATAGATGTTTATACTCTTACCTGGTGCCTTAATAATGTTGTAGTATTGTTATAACTTGCAAATATGTGAACTCATTCTTTTAAGATTGATCAGCTAAAGTTATCACCCCGTTGATGTTTCCTTGTGAGGGGCTGGAGATACCCTCGCAGGCCTACCGTGCATGCTTAAGAACTTCCTCAACTGATTCGCGTGACTGCAAAATGGTAAACTACTGTGTTCTCCCAGTGGAAAGAAAGCATTATCTGTGCCTGAATAGTACTGCTTACTCCCTAGAAAACGTTGGAATGTTTTAGAAATATTTTTTTCTAAATAATAAAGGGAATATTTAATAAGATTTTAAAACTTTAAAGTCTGTTCTCAGTAAGCTGTGAAAAAGGTGGTACTAACCATGAGTGTGTTTTGCAGCTAGTTGCATTGGCTTAAGGGGAAAGTTTTAAAATGTGCTGCAGCAGCGAGACTTTACCAACTGGTAACTGCACACTTCTGGTTAGGGGTCCCAGCCTTGCCAGAAGGCAGCTGCCTCTCCATTTTGAGGAGAAAGTCTTCCATCGCTGTGCCCCTCTGCTGTGATGAAAACAGGACTGCACCCTGCCCTGGGCCAGCGCCTTCCCTGGGAAGGTCGAGGTTGATCAGGAGGCTGTTGGGTGTTGCCCCATAGTTCTCCAACTAGCACTTGACACTGCTCCGATCGACCTCACTTTTATGTACAAACCCCGTCGAAAAATAAAAGGTGGGTGGGGTTCAGATACACCCTCCACCGGCGACCTCAGGAAAAGGTTACACCTCCTCCCCGTCGGGGAATCGAACCCCGGTCTCCCGCGTGACAGGCGGGGATACTTACCACTATACTAACGAGGATTGAGGTAACGGCCGCCTGGCTTGACGCCGTCAGGTCCTAAAGCATCACCGCTGGTGGGGTTCAGGGCTGCGGTTGGCGGCTGCTCTGCCGGTCGTGCACGGTGACGCCCCACCGGGCCGGCTCACACCCGCTGCCGTCCGATCGCCGAATTCGAGCTTCTCTTGCGGGGCCACCGTGTTCCCTCCCGTGCTACACTTACATCTCAAATATAAAATGAAAAAAAAAAATTAGTTAAAGAAACAAATAAAAGCCGAATCCTTCCTCACGTTTAGGGAGAGGAAGGGTAAAAAAAGAACTGGCCCGTACGGGGATCGAACCCGCGACCTTGGCGTTATTAGCACCACGCTCTAACCAACTGAGCTAACCGGCCACTTCGGACGCCTCGTGCCCTGTGCACGCACCTCACCCTCTCCCACAGCCCCGCCGTGAATGGGACGCCGGCCGAGAGCTGCCCCTGCGGGAGCCGCAACCGCAGTGCCCCCGCGCCCCCTAAAGAGAGCGCTGGGAGATGGGCCGTTACAGGGTGCCCTGGCAGGGCACCGCGGGCACTAACCGCCGTGGCGAAACTGCCAAAACGCCTCGTTTTACTCCGCGCCCTCCCGCTCCGGCCCGCGGGCGGCATTTATCGGGGCGCGGAGGGGCTTGGTAGGACCGCGCGCCGTATGCGGACTCCTCCATCCCAAGGCGTCTCTTCACCTCCCGGCCGCGGGAACACGCACAACGCCGCGCCGGTACCGTCCCTGATATGCCTCCCAGTGGCATAGGGGTGCTCCCCGGCGCCAAAAGGCAGCCTCCTCCCCGTCGGGGAATCGAACCCCGGTCTCCCGCGTGACAGGCGGGGATACTCACCACTATACTAACGAGGAGCGGGGTAGACGAGGCATCCTCCCGCCCCAGCTCAACACCGCCGGCCGAGCCATTCCCTTCGGGCCTCCGCATGCCAGTACACGCGGGTGTTGAAGTGTCTTTCCGCCAAGCCAAGAGCTCTGACCAGGCCAGGGAGCAGGTCGGTGCGCCCACGCTGATGCGTTAAGGTCTACTTCACCCCACCGTAAACCAATTCCAGAACAACGAGCTAATTGCATACACAGCGCGGGGCAGCGCAGTGCTGCGCCTCCGCATCCTCTCGTCCTGACTGACACTGGCAGCCAAACAACTTCTGGGCTCTTGGGTTCTTCACGACGAGTTTTTGTGCATGGTCTGGTGGTTCTCAAGTGCAGAACGCGACAGTGCAAACCAGCGAGGAAGCACGGTTGTTCCAGCAACACCACCTGCAGAAATGGGGAAGTGATGAGAAAAAGGGCAAAAAGAGGGCAAAAACCAGATTTTTTTTTTCATCATAACAATAGGGTTCTGTGAGGGGGAGAAGTTGGAGACACTGTACCTTCCAAAGACAAGAGCAGTTTGAGAAGCCCCCAAAGTCCCTGGGCCGCCATCTCCATTCGGTATGGTTTGTACATGATGCTCCACTTTCACACTTGAAGAAGGGTATGAACTGCTGAAGGGACATCCAGGAGATCGTCTGTACCACCTACGGTTCTGCTCCCCTTTTCCCCTGCAAAACAGGCATTCCTTACCCCCTGCACTGAAGATTCAACATTCACAAGTTGATCTGGACGCAGGCAGGACACTGCTGCCTCGCAGTGAAACCAGCGCTCGGGATTTTTATGGTGGATGACTAAAAACATCAGTATTTTTGGCACGCAGCTTTCATCAGATGCCCCGAGTGTGTCTGAATCCTCACTGATATTTAAGAAATGCAGCCATAAAATAATTTGTCCTCCTGAAAACAAAACCAACTGAAGAAAAAAGCTCACACAAACCAAAATGGCACCCACAAGCTTAGGAGATACTTAGATAACTGACAAGGGCACATTTTAAATTATGTCCTAACAAATGCCCTTAAATGCAAACCTAGACTTAGCCTGACTTTCCCAAGACCTGTGAGGAATTTAAGTACATCAAAGACAAAAAAACCCAGATGCAGACAGGGTAGGTCACCTTTTTAGGGACCAGGATTAAGTCCAGACTTTTATCTGTAATGGGGGTGGTTTGTTCTCCAGCCTCTCTTAGTTTTGTACCAAGCCTGGAAAATTCTTGAGGGCTCCGCGCTGAAGAAAATAAAACCAAGGCAATGCCTGACCACAAAAAACATGGTTGAGATACCTGGAACACCAACCAAGGCAAAAGAACAGACAACACAGGATACTTTTGAGATGTGACAGGCTATTATATAATAATAGAATTATTATATATTACAGACTGAAAACCAGTTTATTTCCTTGGTTCATTAAATTTATGCTAGCACAAATAAGATTCATCTCTGTCTGTAAGACATGTGCGAAATGCTGAGGGATTTCAGCAATAGCTCAAAGCCTTTTTAAAATGCACTTTTGAGTTTGCCCGTACTTTAGGACTGTAAATATATTTCAGCCCTTGTGTTTGATCAAGAGAGGCTCTCTTGGCTTTAGTCCGATACTCCACGCTGCTGCTCTTGCCCATGTGCTGAGGTTAAAATTTGCCACGCAATACAGGAGATTCTGCTGCACGCTGCCACATAGATGTAAGAAGTCTAAAACAAGCTATGGTGCTGTTTGTAAAGAGAGAACAACACTGAACTCAGGCATCTTGCTTTTGCCACAGCATTTGTCTGTGAAAGCTTTCAATGACGACTTGCAATGATTTGATGTAGCTTTAGCTTTGGAAAAATAAGCTGACTAGCTTTGGGATCTACATTATGCATCATCTGACTTGCTCTGAAAAGGTCTTAAGAAGTCAGATTATGTGTCAACCCCAGTGGGATCCACCGTGTTCAGCCAGTGTGTGGCTTTAGGTATCCTCCAAAGATACTCTTCCCTTTTGCTGACAGTTAGCAAAGCTCAACATCCATCTTTTTACACTGCCACATTATTATTATTTCCCCTGCTCTTTTTTTTTTTGTTTTGTTTTGTTTTGTTTTGTTTTGTTTTGTTTTGTTTTGTTTTGTTTTTAAGTTCTTCCTAATTGATTGATCACTCAGTTCTGTGAAAATACTACTGTCCAAGAAATTGAAGAAACAATTATTTCGGTATTTTAAAAACCTCAAGAAGCACAGTTTGTATTGCTTCTGTAATATATAGGTATTGTGTGATTATAGTTCAAAACCCATTTCTCTGTCTTCCGAGATGACAGAGATACCTGGGGAGAGGCATACATTCTTTTTGCTTTGTGAAGTTAGAAATTAATTAAATGTCTTCTCAAATGTTGCACCAGCAACCTACAGGTGAAAGCTGGTGAATCTCTGATGAGAGATACTTGTATAAATGCAGTAGTTAAAACTAAATATTTGAAATACATGTCTTCTTTTGCTTTTTCTAATGAGTCAAATTTAATACCTTTGACCTCATTCCTTTCCCAGGAAAATCAATGTAACGTAACTTTGTAATATCACAGTCAGAAGAACTTTGTAAAGGATGAGGATGTAAAGGGTAAAATGACCCTTACTGTTCCCCTCTTAATTATGGTACTTTGCAGGTAATGATCATGTAACTAATCATTTAACTAACATCATAACAATCATGTAACTAATTTTTGTACTTTGGTTTAGCTAAGAACTCTGCTACCAGATACTTATTTATGATGTTGCAAACTTTCAAGTCTTAAGGTTGTCTGTAAGTATAATTTCAAATTAGATTTTACAGAAAAAGGGTTGGTTTTTCCTTAAATTATGTTTATTTTAAGGCAGTCTGTTCTTTCAGACAAATATATAGGTTTATAGGCTGGCTTTTGGCAACTATATTTATAAATGTACCCTTTGCAGTAATATAACGTAAAAACTCCATTATAAATTTTGTAGCTACCGCTGTAAGCCATGATCCCGCCTGCTAGTTGTAAGTATCACTGCTGGCTATTCAGCAAGGTTTGCTATTGCTCCTTATGTGAGGACAAAGAATTGTTTTAAATACACAAGCTATCAGAAATACCCTGAAGAATAAGTGCTTAGTGCTTATTGTATCAGAAAGAAATTAATTCTTTTTTATGGGTTTTGATAGGCAGAACTGTTGTCAGGCCACACACTGCAGTTATATTTAGATTGCATCTGAAGGAAGAAGCAATAGATTTTTCAAGGGTGAGAGGAGTGTGTTGACCATGAACAGTTTTCCCTCCTCCACTTTTATAAGTCATCTCCAAACAGCTTGCAGCAGTTGCTTTAGAGGGCTCTGAAAGTTGATGGTCATGATGCCTAGCTGCTAATGACATAATTAACATAACTGATGCCTAGCTGACACACTGAATGTGACTAATGTACCATGTATCTAATTGAATTGCATAAAGAATATTGTTCTTCTTAGAATGAGCTAGAGTTAGATAAGATCTAGCAAAGGAACCTTGGAGGAACATTTGTTAAAAACAAGGAGATATACATCCTTGAGAGTCAAAAGTCAGCAAAATTCCTCTAATTGGTGGCC